>CM038113.1:16384996-16646994 GCA_001642375.2 Mentha longifolia | reverse complement strand
AACGAACTAATTCATCAGCACGCTTGACCAGGTCAAGCCGTTTTTTCCTACTGCTAGGGTTGAGAACGAGTCAACAACAGCCCTCTCTTCCGCAAGAATCGGAACAAACGAGCGAGGTGGGGCAGCAGATAAGGACGGACGGTTTAAACCCTAAAGGGTGAGGCCGTCCTATATATACGACTGATCACGTTCATCAGGGCATCCGATCTCTTACGTATTCACTCACACTCTCCACTCTTGCTCTCTGGCTCTCTATCCTCTCAACGCACTCATACTACCCTGAAGCAGAGGTTTCCGATCGTCTGAACTAGACAGACTAGCAAGAACGACCGTCCCCTCCGTCTCAGTCTTCTCAACCGTCTCAGCCGGATCAACCGGCATATTCGTCCATTTCGCATTATTGTTATCAATCATTAATCATTTCAATTCAATCTATTTACTTTTTTCACATCATTCTATTGCCCTACTGACTTGAGCGTCGGAGGCCCTTCACCGGACACCCCCACCGGTCCTCCTGAAGGGCTCTTACGTTTGTTGCTTATGTTGACAGGTTGCTAGTGCCCGACACGTTCAATCAATCCAACCCGTTCAACCAGACGAGTCGGATCCAACTTCAATTGTAGATTTACCCTCTACAGCAATGAGCTTGGCTACATACATTTTACCTTTTAGGTCTTCAATCCTCCTTGAGTTCATTTATTTCACTTTTTTTTTTTCATTTTATTATTTACTCTTTAATGCACATCTATTTCTTTCCTTTCATGTTTTAATAATTACATTTCTTTCATTTTCGTTTTCTCTTATACGGATTTTTTGTTTTCCTTTCATCCAATATTTTGAAAACCGGACTGGACGTCGACCCGGTTGCTCAAGTGGGTCACCGGGTCGACCGGTTGACCCGCTCTTAAAAACCTGAATGACCCGTAAATATATTAATATATATGATATTTTATAAAATATATAAATATTTGAGTATCAACATGTTTTAAATTTTATACTTATATCAATTGAAAATGAATATTAAAATATATAAAATAATAATATTTGATCAACTATGCATGAATAAAATATTAAGATGAAGTGTTTCTACATCAAAATAAACATTTACAAATCTCCAATTCATTCGTTTAATTGTTCCCTTTGTTATTATAATTGTCCTTTTTATTTATATATCAATTTTATTTAAAAATACAAATAGACCAAAATACCATTTAAAAAAATATTAATTGCTAATAGCATGATAAAAAGTATTTCAAGGTTGATTTCAGTAATAGTGTATAATTAAATATATTTATTGTCGCAACTAATTACATATTGATGTGTATTTTAAATGGCTATTGTATTAGTCTATCAACCAAGACGTCTTAAGTTCAAACCTCAATAACTACAAATTATTATTTTTTTTAATTTTATAGTGAACCGATTCGCCGGTTCTAACGGGCTTGACCGGGTTTAACCGGGTCTGACCGGTTCACTCCGGGTCATATGAAAGACCCGGCTAGCAGAGAACCGGACCGGATAGCCGACCAGTTTCCGATTAAACCGGCCCGACCTACTGGTCCGGTCCGGGTTTGAAAACATTGCTTTCATATAGTCCTTATGGAGAAATCATTATTTTTTCCTTTCAATTTTTAATAATTACATTTCCTTCAAAACATATATTTCTTTCATCTACTCCCTAGGCACATTTATCTTTTTCATCTAATCTTTATGCATATTTCTTTGTTTATTTTTTTTCTCTATTCTTTTTCAATAATCACATATCTTCCCTTTTTTCTTTTTTCCATTCATCTACATCTTATGCATATTTCTTTTTCTTTTATTCTTTATTTATTTTCATTTTACTTTTTAGTAATCACATTCTTTACTTTTCCCTAGTATTCTATTCAAGAGAGTATAATTTTTTTTCTTTCAGTTTCATAATTCAAAAGGATATTTTCCTTTAAATTTTTAATAATTAAATTTTTTTTTCTTCCTTTAATTTTTATTTAAATAATACTGTAATTAAAAGTACACATATTAAAAAGAGGGCTCTCAGGATTTTCTACCCTTTTAAAACACTTAATGTAAAAAATACCCAAAAAATAACACTAATGTAAAAACTACCCTTACATAATAAAATAGTGTATTGTATGGACCCCACTTTTTTTTTTTACTCTCGAATGACAAATCTCGTACCCCCCCCCCCCCGGAAATTATGCCGGTCTTTTTTGAATTTTTGTTGTTTTATTTTTTTTTATTTTTTGTTGGTTTGTGAAATTTATGAGAATATTTTTTTGATTTAGAAATTAGGGAAAGCTCGTGAAGCTCGGCCCCCTGAGATGAGATGTGTGTGTCGTGTAGTGTATGTTTGGAATCATCCCACCCCATAATCAATATATATACATAACATGTTAACCCTAATGAAGAAAACACACAAACTCACTCACCCTCCCTCAACTCCAATACTGCTCGAACCCTCTTCTCCCCCACTCCATGCAATTATAAAAAATTAATTAACGACTTAATAAAATTATAAAAAATATGTGCTTAATTATACATACTAAGAAAAAATAGGGAAAATTTCGAGCATAGCCGACCAGTCATTCGGATTGCCGGAAAAGTGATTTTTCCGGCGACCGGAATATACGACCGGGCGGCGGTTTTCCAGCGTCTGATTGACCGGTTGACTATGCCCAAAATTTTCTTTTTTTTTCCTCAACCTAAATATCAATTTTAACATTACAAGCACTACAAATTTCTAATAATTTCGAATTAAATCACATAAGGGAATTAATTTAAACAAAATAATAAAATAATAATCAATTAATTTCAAACAAAAATCAATAAACTACTTAATAAAATTATAAAAAACATGTGATTAATTATACATATTAAGAAAAAATAGGGAAATTTTCGGGCATAGCCGGCCGGTCATTCAGATTGCCGGAAAAGTGATTTTTCCGGCGACCCGAATACGTGACCAGACGGCGGTTTCCCGGCGTCCGATTGACCGGCCGGCTATGCCCAAAATTTTCTTTTTTTTTCTTAAACCTAAATACAAATTTTAAAGTTACAAAAACTACGAATTTCTAATAATTTCGAATTAAATCACATAAGGGAATTAATTTAAACAAAATAATAATCAATTAATTTCAAACAACAATTAATAAACGAAACAATAAAATTAAAAAATACATATGATTAATTATCCATACTAAGAAAAAAAAGATAAATTTTTCGGCATAGCCGGCCGGTCATTCGGATTGCCGGAAAAGTGATTTTTCCGGCGACCAGAATACGTGACCGGACGGCGGTTTTCCGGCGTCCGATTGACCGGCCGGCTATGCCCAAAATTTTTGTTTTTTTTCCTCAACGTAAATATAAATTTTAAAGTTACAAACACTACAAATTTCTAATAATTTCGAATTAAATCACATAAGGGAATTAAGTTAAACAAAATAATAAAATAATAATCAATTAATTTCAAACAAAAATCAATAAACTACTTAATAAAATTATAAAAAACATGTGATTAATTATACATACTAAGAAAAAATAGGGAAATTTTCGGGCATAGCCGGCCGGTCATTCGGATTGCCAGAAAAGTGATTTTTCCGGCGACCGGAATACGTGACCGGACGGCGGTTTCCCGGCGTCCGATTGACCGGCCGGCTATGGCCAAAATTTTTGTTGTTTTTCCTCAACGTAAATATAAATTTTAAAGTTACAAACACTACAAATTTCTAATAATTTCGAATTAAATCACATAAGGGAATTAATTTTCAAAATAAATCAATTAATAAATTAAAATAATAATCAATTAATTTTCAAAATGAATCTATATACTGATTCCTAAACATATAATTTTATTTTCATAAATACAACATGTTATGAAAATTCAATTAAATTCCAAAATAAATATATAATCTACTTGCTAAACATATAAATTCGATATTAAACGATTACCTATAGTGTTGGATAATTTGAAAACGCGATGAAGCAATGTGGTTTACTTCCTCTTCCTCCTCTTCCTCTTCCTCAGCTCAGCTTTGTTTACTTCTTCTCAGAACAATTCTTTTGTGAATTGGCCTTTTTTTTTTTTTTTTCTGAATTCTATTTGCAATTTTGCGTTGTATGAGTTGTTGTATATATTTAGTTTTCGGTGTGGTTGGCATAGGACACCAATACTGTTTCGTCTGTGATATCAGAGATGAATTATTTATACTGTTGGGAACCCTGTTTAGTTTAGTTTTGATGATGTTATTAGAAACCACACTTAGTTATAGGACTTAGTTATAGGTTTGATAGGAACAGACTGATCTCCATGTAAAGATCAAGGTTGGTAGTGCAACCTTGTACCTAGTTAGATCAATCTGTCAACCTGCTCGTGTAACCTGCATAGTCCAACCTGCATAGGCCAACCTGCGGATGCGAACCTGCATGCTGAGGAACCTGTATGCTGAGCAACCTGCATATTGGCGAACCTGCATGCTGAGGCCAACCTGCATGCTGAGGAACCTGCATGCTGAGGAACCTGCTTAGGCCAACCTCCTGAGTGCAACCTGCATGTTGTGGAACCTGCTTAGGCCAACCTTCTGAGGAACCTGCTGAAGCCAATATGCTTAGTCAAGCTGCTGTGAGTCAAGCTGCTATTAGTCAACAGCTTCTCAAGATGAAGATTCTAATACAAAGATCAAGCTTGAAGACCACAGAAAACAAAGACAGCTTGAGGTACAAAAGGTCGACCTTCCCAGTCTGACCTAAGTTGTGCCTTGCCAACCTTGATGGTTCAAGCTGTATAGAAAACCTCAACGGCTAGAAGTCCAGTCAGCAGTACAGTTCTGACACCTCTGCAACTCCAACGGCTCTAATTCAAATTGGAGTCATATAAATACTTCAAGCCATCCCAGAATCGAGAGGTGGGAAAGAAGGGAAAATAGACGGGGAAGAGAGAAAAATAGAGAGAGGAAACCAGAGCTTCAAAGCTAAATCTATCCAGAAATCTTTACGCTTCAAAGCCAAACTCAACACTCGAATCCAAGCCATTTCCCAAGTGTTGAGACCTTCAAGATTTCTGAGTCTGGAACCTCACAGAACACTCTTCACAAGCTTACTACACATTCGTTCAAGTAAAGAAGAATCTGTTAGTTTAGCTGCAAGGTTGTATGTATGTTTGTATGAAAGGTTGTAAGGGTCACGACCCATAACTCGTGCTCGGCCTAAGTCTAAAGATTGACGAAGGTTGAGGCTGGTACTCAGCCAGTATAAATAAGAGAGAAGTAAGGAATTTCAGATACGACGGTATCTGACGTGGATGTAGGGACGTTTCCCGAACCACGCTAAATCGACTGTCTCGATCTCTCTCTCTCTATCTTTTATTTACAGTCGACCTTACAATGTTCAACTAACCTTCATTACATTGCACTTCATTGATATAATCAACCTGCACAAAGCAAGAATTTTCTAAGAGATAGCCAACCTGTCCACCAAACTTCCGCACACAGTTCGGTTTAGCAAGCTCACCAGTTTACTGACTGAGCTGGATAAACCGAGCTGCACTGATAAGCTGAGCTGACAACTCAGTAAGATCGACTTTGTTTTTAAAGTCAAAACTGTTGGCGAATTGGTGTATCCCCCCCCCCCATACACCAATATCTATTTATCGGGACCTACATGTACCAAAAAAGTAGTCAAATTGTGTCCATTCACGCATGCATGCATAAAGTAAAAAATATATTAGTAATACTGTTCATAATAGTAATTATAAATAAAATAAATTTTTAAGGGAACGTCACTTCACATTCATCATTCAACAATAATTGAATTGTGGGTGGTAGTTTTTAAACATAAAAGGTGGGACCCACAACACATTAAAATAATTGTAAGGGTAGTTTTTACATTTCTTCATTTAGAAGGGTAATTTTTACATAATACTTTTTAAAAGGGTAGTTTTAAATATGTCTTAATAATTATAATTGCCCTTTATATAATAGTGGGTGTCATTTGTACCCCTTTTTAAATATTGATGTTGTTTATGCCCCTAATCATATTTTAATATATATATATGAATTTTTTATTATGAAGGGCATGAGGTAGATCTGAAATGTGGGGCCATTGAATATGACCCGTCGACGTAGAACGGTGGCCCTCGACTGGATGCCTCCGAAAAATTGTCATGCCTTCAGCTCTTTCTGAGATTGTACATTCCACTATTTCAATTATTTGAAGCAAGCTGAATTATTTGAAAGAGAATCCTATGCGATTGAAGAAGAGGCTACCATATATACAATTTTTCACTCACAAAATTTCATTCCATAAAAAAAAGCATTCCCTCTAAAGAGAATTATTTCAAAACTGTTCCGGAGGAGAATTGAAGGATAAAAGGTTCATCTTAATCTTAAGTTGGCTGAAACGGAGATATATAAGAAGTAGTGAGGTAAGAATTATATTTTGAGCTGCATTTAAAATACCATTTAAAATAAATTATGTTAATTATTGGGTTGATTTAGTCAATTTAATTGTTTAACTTATAAAATATACACATAAACTATTAATTGATGAATTATTGTTGATGAATTTAACACAGTTGAATGAATGAGGATAAAAAAATTTAATAAGTGACATAAACTAGATCAACGCCGGTGGAAGTGGCCGGAAGTCTCCCACCGCCGGCAACACCATGTCGTCGGCAGTGGGATACTTCCGGCCACTTCCACCGGCGTTGATCACTAAAAATTCACTTAGCAAATAATTTTATACCTAATTTAGTGTTTATTGTATATTTATGTCTATTGAAAAGATTAGTTTAAGATTTAGTACTTCACAAATTAATAGTTTAAATTTTATTACGTTATTTATTCTATTAATTGATGAATTTTAATTGTAGATGTTGAATCTACCCCTTTTTAATAGATATGTTAAAAATGCCCCTTTTCTTAAAAAAATATAAAATTGGGGTCCACTTATGTTATTTGTCGGTAAGATATTATCATTTTTTTCTTGCTTTTACTTTAATATGAATTTACTATGCATGCATGCGTCCGTACTGGACTCAGGTCCGGGCCCTCGACTCGACACATGCATGAAAAATTGTCATGCATGCTCTCTATTAAAGTAGGAACTGTATTTGAATTAATATTCGAAGAAGGTATCCTATGCTATTGAACAATCTCCACTATATATACTATACATAAACACTACATAAACACGTAAAAATTTCAATTATCCATCAGAGGGAAAAAAAAAAAAAAAAACATTCGCATATAATTATTTTGAAACTGTGTGTAAGATAAGTGAAGGAGAAAAGGTTCGTTCGGAATAGAAGTGAAGCAAGAATAGTTTGGTCGGAAATTGACTGCAAAAGGAGGCATTCAAGAATTAGTGAGGTAATAATTTATTTTGTAAGCTGCAATTCTTCAATAAATTAAGGTTTAGTACATGATAATTAACATTTTAAACTTCATTACATGAATTATTCTAGAATAGAAGTGAAGCCAGAAAAGGTTGGCTGGAAACAGACTGCAAAAGAGGTGTTCAACAATTAGTGAGGTGAGAATTTTATTTTACCTATCATTACATGTTTAATTGTCATATTATATATATTTAAATGATTAATTTATGATTTAGTACTTGATTAAATAATAGTTTAAATTTAATTTCCTTAATTGATGAAATGTTATTGTTAAATTGAACATAGTACATTAATTGAGTGTAAAAAAATGATTAGATCAATAATACACTATTCACTGCCGGCAAAAATGGTCGGATCTCTCTCACCGCCGGCAGCCTTGTGTCGCCGACGGTGGGAGATTTCCGGCCACTTTAGCCGGCGGTGAATACTATATCATTGCTTATTGAATTATTTTACCTATCACTACATGTTTAATTGTCATATTATATATATTTAAATGATTAATTTATGATTTAGTACTTGATTAAATAATAGTTTAAATTTAATTTCCTTAATTAATCTCTTAATTGATGAAATGTTGTTGTTAAATTGAACATAGTACATTAATTGAGTGTAAAAAAATGATTAGATCAATAATACACTATTCACCGCCGGCGAAAATGGTCGGATCTCTCTCACCGCCGGCAGCCTTGTGTCGCCGGCGGTGGGAGATTTCCGGCCACTTTAGCCGGCGGTGAATACTATATTATTGCTTATTGAATTATTTTACCTATCACTACATGTTTAATTGTCATATTATATATATTTAAATGATTAATTTATGATTTAGTACTTGATTAAATAATAGTTTAAATTTAATTTCCTTAATTAATCTCTTAATTGATGAAATGTTGTTGTTAAATTGAATATAGTACATTAATTGAGTGTAAAAAAATGATTAGATCAATAATACACTATTCACCGCCGGCGAAAATGGTCGGATCTCTCTCACCGCCGGCAGCCTTGTGTCGCCGGCGGTGGGAGATTTCCGGTCACTTTAGCCGGCGGTGAATACTATATTATTGCTTATTGAATTATTTTACCTATCACTACATGTTTAATTGTCATATTATATATATTTAAATGATTAATTTAAGATTTAGTATTGTTTAATTCAATATTTTAAATTGACCTACTTTAATTCTCTTAAGTTAATGATATGTTACAATTTTAAAAAATTATTACTATCTAACATATGCATATTTTTAAATTTTATTTTATTACAGATGGCTTTCGAGTACGTTAAGGTCATTTACGGAGGCTATTGGACTGATTGTAACTATAATGGTGGCACATATTTAGATGTCCCCCTATCCAGAGATGCAATTTCGATAGACAACCTGCAATATCATATATCTCTCTACTGCAATCCCTCGGGCACTGCTTATGATATTTTCTATCTGACGATGTCGGAGCACAGACGGACTGTTAAATCGCGTCTCAGAACCGATCAACAACTTAATTGGTTGTGCCGTACAGAGTCATTTCCAACAGTGTGCGTGTCTTCGAGCGAGGGAGCATCATCTTCATATGTCCCTACAATCAACCATGATGACCCGTACACAGGGTCATTCGGTCAGGATACCGATGGCACCGGAAATTTGGAGGCGGAGCTCGAGCTGATACGGAGATTTGCAACTTCTACAGACTGGATGGAGAACGTCTATCACCCACTGATCAACAGCGGATTTGATTCATTTCAAGATACTATCCCGGACCTCAATCGTACGGTCGGCGGTGCTCAGGAGGCTCGAACTGAACCGTCTCTATTTGACGATCACGATGACGAGGAGGATGAAAATTATGTTCTTGAAACGGAGGAGAGCTCTGAGAGCGAAGGCGAGTCAAATTTATATGCTGGTGATAGGACCGTGAACAGGGCCTTGTTTGCTGAGTGGATGGCATGGATACAAGAGGATGGCGGGATGCAAAAACTGTTAGATATGATGTATCCAGAGTCAAACACGGATCAACCGGAGGTAGATACTGATACCGATCACATGAGCAATTGGTTGGTTCCGATGGTCCCGCTTGAGCCTGGATCATCAGCAGTTTTCCACGATGAGAACCTTAATATCGAAGATTTGGCCGTAAATGCCGTTTACTATACGAAGGCAGAGATCGGTATTGCAGTCGGTTTGTGACATTTGGAGAGGAGGAAAGAATACAAGGTGAAGAAATCTGATACTACGCGAGTGGTGTTGAAATGCAAGTTATCACAAGAGTGTCACTTCCATTTACGCGCAACAAGCTTCGGCGGGCCTTGGACGGTTAAAAAAATACGCCTGCAACACACGTGCGACGAGGTGGGCATAACAAACGTGGTTTGTAGAAAAGTCCATTCGAAGGTAATTGGGGCATTTTTTGCCAAGAAAATTATGCGTGATTCAGAGGTAATGAAACCAAAAATAATTCAAAACGAGCTTCGTGCGATGTTCGGCATCGATGCCAGCTACGATGTCTGCTTGAAGGGGCGGAATTGTGCAATCGAGATGATATACGGCAAATTTACGGAATCCTTTGAGGATTTACCCGGTTATCTCCACATGCTGAAGATGTCAAACCCGGGCATGAAAATCGAGATTGACCTCGGCCCGGACGAGCGATTCAGACACATATTCGTTGTGTTAGCTGCATCTCGACATGCTTACAGATCAAAGTGTCTTAGGCCGGTGGTCTGTGTAGATGGCACGCATCTGAAGGGAAAGAACTGTGGCACAATGTTTGTAGCTGTGGCGAAGGACGCGAACGAGCAGTTGTTCCCTTTGGCATACGGTATAGGACCGATCGAGAACAACGAGTCATGGACTTGGTTCATGACAGCTCTTAGGACGGCATATGGGGCAATGCGGGATTGGTTGTTCGTGTCGGACCAGCACGCATCAATAATACATGCAGTAGCCGAAGTGTTTCCGGAAGCCCACCACGGGTTATGCTATTATCATCTTAGTAAAAAAATGTTGGGCTACGGATCCGAAGTTGGCGCCTACTTCCAGCGAGCTGCTTACACGTATGATAAGCACGTTTTTGACACCATCATGGCAGCACTTCAACGAGAGGCACATGCAGCATATCGAGAGTTTATTGAACTCGGAGTAGAGAAGTGGTCCAAATGTATGTGCCCTGTTCGACGGTTTAGCAACATGACATCTAACGCCGCGGAATCATTCAATAAGTCCCTTTTGTGGGTGCGACGCCTGCCAATCTGTGCTTGTCTAGATGCTGTGCGGATCGTAATTGACCGCTGGTTCACTGACTGCCGAACAAAGGCCCGAAACGACAGTCATCCAATAACAGTGGAGGCCCGGCAGAAAGTCTGTGTGCAATTGGAACGATCCCACGAGTATACCGCCACACAGATTGATGATCATGCTCACTACAGAGTGGTCACATCTGGGAGGACAGTGCATGTTGACCTAGATGGGCTTCTTTGTCAATGCAGTAAATGGCAGACTAATTGTCTCCCTTGTGCGCATGCGATTGCGGCAATGACGTGAGTTTTTTTTCGATTACTTAACGATCCACTATACAGTTTTTCCTTTATTATTAACTGATTAATTTGTGTTATCTCAGTGCACATGGACGTGATGTCCAACAATACATTGCACACTATTACAGGAGGACAACATATGTCGAAACTTACAAGACGCTAATTTATCAAGTTCCTATGAAGTCGCAGTGGATACTACCGCCCGATGTCAAAAGTATGAAAGTCCTGCCCAACTTAAGGATTCGTTTGCCGGGTAGACCGAGAGAGTCAAGGATCCCGGGAGGAGCTGAACGAGTACGTGGTCGCGGTGGAGGTCATCGTCGCGCTCGTCGTCGTGGTCGTAGATGTCGTCATTGCGGCCTTACAGATCACAAACCAGCAGATTGCCCGAATCTAGCTGATTAGTGTTTAGAGTGAATCGATTGTATTAAGATTATGTCTTGTTAACTTGTCATTTTATATTTCTTTCCCGACTACAAACATCGATATATAAACATATAGAATAGAAATAAAAATAAAAACAACAATTTTAGATCAATTTTAGAATAGAAATAAAAATAAAAACAACAATTTTGGATCAATTTTAGAATAGAAATAAAAATAAAAATAACAATTTTGGATCAATTTTAGAATAGAAATAAAGCTAACGATCGAAATCAGATGCTCTAGCATGCCCAAAAATCCTCTGAGCAGTAATCTTTCGGTAGTCGGTCACGGCTGCAGCCCTCGTTTCTAGCGCAGGGCACCCACTGATGGTTCGTTCCAAATTCATGCAAGCGACCGGACCGCTACATTTGAGTTGTGGATACTTAATCAGGCCCGAAACTGGGTAAAAAGTCACTTGAAACACGTTGTCCTCGATCTTCAACCCTAGTTCGTTCATCCTCCAATACATTGTGTTATTAACCCAAATTGGTACCATAGTGATCAAGGGACGTATCTCATCCAGCGTTTCTGCGCCTCGATCTAATGGATCCTGCATGATTATTCGTTTTGTGCGCAGGTCGATGATGACGAAAATGTATCGCTCATCGGAAACAATCCAAGGGATGAAACCTAATACAAGTATAAAAAAAAAAAAAAACATTATATAGGGAGTCTTAATAAATATAAATTTTAAATTAATAAAATTGAATGTGAAATGAGATTGTTACCTTATCTGCTTTCCACCAGTTAGGTGTCTTATAAGGGACCTCTTGACCCTCTGCGATTTGACACAATTCTGGCCCGGGTACCCACATCGAAGTGACGACCTGATCAATTTCTGCCAAGCTTCTGCTAGCAAACTCATGTATTGCTCTTGATTTTAGCTTTTCATATTCGGATTTTAATTCCACCTAAATCATAAGAAATTAAAATTTATAATTAACTATATAAATGTCAAAAAGTTTAACTAATTCAATAAAAAAAAATACCATGACATCCAGATTGCATACGATGGTTCGTCCGTTTCCAATATCTGGGTACAACTGAACACCGTTCCTAAGCCGGGTGCGAAATGTCATCATGGCCAAGTTAAACATCTGCGCACGACATGTGGATAAGGGTGAGAAAATACGAATAAATACGGTAGATCATCATAAATATAGGCAAAGCTAAATTCAATTAAAATGTCAAATTGCATACCAGCGGATCCCAATCAATTCCCTCCCTACACATCTGCTTGAAATCAAATACTGAAACCAATTCAGTAGCCTCCATCACCGCAATCGCCGTTGCGTCTTCGTTCTGCATGAATTGATTGTAATACTTGACAATTTTATCCGGTGGGGGAGCCGGGAATGAGGGCCTCAAAAGAGTGTTTTTTGCCTTCTTTGACTTGGCCTTCTTAGTTGAATTAGAAGACTAAATAAAATAAAATTCATACTCATCAAGTAACAGTTACCTCCATATCTCATGATTATTTAATTGATAACTTAAAAACAATTACGAAGAGTACCTGGCCAAGATCCACCGATGATGCAGATCTACGACTTGGTTGCCGAGTTGTAACGAATGGTGCAGATGGAGTCGAGAACCTTGCCGTCGGTGTCAAGAAGTCCGGTGTGGAGGTAGAGAACTCCAACATCGAATGCCGCGGCGGCTCATAAGCATAGCTTAAAGGTGGTTCATATGGGACTCCGTATGACGGAATGTATGATGATGTTGGCGCGGTAGTGACGGGAGCCGTCTGTGCAGATCATAAATATTAAATTCAAAAAGACGAATCTATAGAAAAAGATTAATGCAAAAAATAAAACGTAGTTGCATGTAAGATTCTACCTCTCCGAAGATCGAAGTGAAGATACGCTCGGCTGCAGATGTGGTGGCATCATGTGTATAAATAGGGAGAGATGTGTCCCTACGAAGGCCAACCGTCTCGACATGCCCAGTAGATCGAGGCTCAAGGAGGTCTACCCCCGAATCCCGAGCTGATGAAACGATTGGTGGGCTACGACGACGTGGCTCGTAAACCGGGGGCGAACGACGGGCGGACATGCAGCCGAATAGGTCTTTCATGAACGCCAATAGTCGATTCTCAGTGGCTCTGATATCGGCTTTAACCTCTTTCTTGTCGTTTTCCAGCTTTTCCATGATCTTATCGGTATGTTTCCCCACCACCTCCTCTATGATTTCCTTGAACTGCTCACGCCGAGAAGATGAATCCTGAAGGTGCCCACCACTGCTGGTAGAAGATGACTCCCACACACGCTTCCCAGTGTCGCGTGCTTCCCGATGCGGTCGGGAGGTGGCCATGCCGGTATCGGGAACATGCTCAGGCACTCTACTGCGTGCGCTCCTTCTGGGTCAGGCTCCGGAGGTTGTCGGATCATCGGGCATAGGAAATTGCAACGGTGAACCATCACGAGCCTCATCAGTAATCTCTGGTGTGCCTTCCACTGCGTTCACCGGCTCACGAAAGCTTACGGAGTAAGAACCCTCGACATCTACAGAGCGATACCCTCGAGTTTCAACCTCACGTGGCTCGACACTTACATTCTCAAGAAGATACTGAATCTCATCAAACAATGTGTACAACTCCTCATCAGTCGTACGTCTGAGCGATGCCCTGTAATGCCATCTCAGAACTCGGGGGTACAAATGACCCGCCACTAACATCCCAGCTACATGCCCGAGCCCTCGGATTATCTCAAACCCCCATACAATGAGCGCCCACGCCGGACCACGAAAATGGTATTTCGTATCGGTCCCACCAAACGTTCTCACATAATACCGCAGAGTCTTGTGAGTGTATGCACCCCACGGAAATTCGATAAATGTGTGCATATCATCAGCCAAGAACCACAGCCAACTGTACGGTGGTTTTCGCGCATCGTGGCCAAGAAGGAAATTATTTGCTATCAGCATGTGCGCCAGTCGCAAGTGGATATCACCGTCCGGGTCGACAAAGGGGCTAGGATTTTGACTTAGCATCTGAAGCAATGTGTTGGCGCTCTCGTTTGCCCCTCCACAAACAACTTGCCAAACACGTGAATGCCTAGGATTACGCCTACGGCAAGGATCAAATGGTGTAGGCCCAAATTTCAATCCTGTAATCAAGGCATGGTCGCGGTGGGAGTACTCTATATTTTGACCACCGATGTGGAACCAAAGTTCATGCTTTGAATGAATTGCCCGAGACAGTATACTGTTTAGTACGCCCCCGTAGCTCCTCTTTGGATTCCAACCGATAAAATGACCGAAAGGTCCCTCTCTGAATCTGTCCACTAAAGCATTACCCCCGACATTGTCCAATGCTTTCCTGATGCCCTCCAACTGGTCAATGTAATAGCATGTATTGGGCTTTGCTAGCGTGTTGATATAATGTGGACGACGATATCCCGGTGCGGGCTTAGCCTATTTTTTCATTAAAAATAAAAATAAAAATTAGATTATTCATAAATTGCATAAAATACACAAATTACATGCACTAATAAACATAATTAAACTTCAAACATGCAAACAAATACAAAAACAATACAAAATCCACTGAGTAATTAATTTTATTAAGAAACAATACAAAATCATCCACCGAGTAATTATTTTTTCCCGAAATACTCATGTTAATCATAATACATATACAAACTTAACTAATTAATAACATAGAAAATATGAAAAAAAAAAATTAAAAAATATGGGCCCATCCACCGCCAGCCCTCCACCGCCGGTAGCGTCCCACCGCCAGCCACCGTGATTTACTGGCGGAAGTTACTGGCGGTGGAGGGCCGGCGGTGGATGGGCCCACATTTTTTATTTTTTTAATCATTATATTTTCTTAATCTAATTGCTTCAGTATTAGGGAATAATTAACTAATATAAACCTAATTAATTACGAATGATAAACCAAGGTAAAAATTAATTAAATTAAATAAACCTAATTAGTACTAATATACTATTCATAGATTTTTTCCCTACAACTAGCATGATACTAACATAACATAAAAGTATAGTTTCACATCCTAAAACTAATCTAACAATTAGTCGTACTAATATCTATTTCATCATCATATATACAACTTAGTCAAATACGTCTCTATTATTTTGTTATGAGAACTAATGTAATGATTATAAATATGAATAATTATGTTAATTAATCCAAACTAATTAAATTGTGTAAATTAGATGGGATCTAATTTTATTTTTTTAACATATTCCCAAAAACAATAAACGGATTGTTAAGAACTACTAAACTAATTTCTATAGTAAACAAATTACTAATCTAATTATCAACTAATTAATTGTAAATATTATATTATGAACAAGGCATAAAATTAAACTAACCTATCAATTAAGAAACATTACCTAAAATTAAACTAACCTAATCAAATTATGAAATATTGCCTAAAATTAAACTAACCTAACCGAAAGTTTAAGAAATAAAAGTAAAACAAATAAAAAAAAATCAAAAAATCATGAATCTAATTTTGTAAAAAAACGAGAATTTTCTATCACATTCACGCCGGCGGAAGTCACTGGAAATATCCCACCGCCGGCGATAACAGGTTGCCGGCGGTGATCAAATTCCGGCAACGGAGGCCGGCGGTGGATAAGCTTACAATTAATATATAGACAAAACACAATTAATGGGAGCCTCACCGCCCACAACCATCTGCGGACATTTCCCACCGCCGGCCACCGTTGAAACTTTTTTTGGCTGGCGGTGGGAAGTTTCCGGCCACGTTTGAACGGCAGTGGGGGCGTCCGAAAATTTAATTTTTTTTTTTAACTCACCAATATCTCTTCGGTGAGTTCTTCCTCCGAATCGTATGCCATTGGCGTGGAGATGAGGGAGAAGGTGGCGGTGTCAGCGCGGTGGAGTCGTGGAGATGAAGGGAGAAGTCGGCAGTGGAAGGAATGGTAAGGGTGTCGGCGTCGGAGGTGGGGCACGCGGTGGTTTCTTAGGAGGGAGGACGGTTTCTTAGCGTGCGGCGTTCGGAGGGGGTGCAGTGCAGCGGTGGAAATAAAGTCGGCGGTGAGAAAAGGCCGGCGTCTGGCGGTGAAGTGAGGAGGGTGGCTAGGGTTTATGCACTTAATTATTGTCTTTGTCGTTTGCTGTTTCAAATTGGTCAAGAAAGGGCACAAACAAAGAGGAGAGACAGGAATCTCTCAGTCATTTCAACGAGATCCCACTCGATTATTTTAATAAAAGGGGCATTTTGTGCATTGAAATAAAACTAGGGACATTTTCTGCATCTTCAATTAAAAAAGGGGTATTTAAAATTTTGACCCTTTAAATATTGTTAAAAAGAGGGTAAAAGGGATCCAATCACTAATTATCTTCTAAGTACTTTTTTTAAAATTAATTTCATCTATGTACGAACTTTTTTTTATTTTTTTTTATGTTATTATAAGTTGGGCGCCTGAATTATATTCATATGGCTTTGTCACTGAGGGGAGGTAACATTAATTAAAACCCCCGGTCTTCTAGATGTTATTATGAATTGTCTCATTTTATTTTCAAAAAAAAAAAAAAAAAGAGATTAATCTATGTGGACATAATATGACCACCCATAATGTCCTTTTTATTATCCAAAAATAAATTAATTTTTATAAGGTAAGTTGCTTTAATTTTGTAGACTAATATACCCTTAATCCAGATATGGTAAAATCGTTAGATTTAATTAACACTTCCATCAGATTATATTTCATTTAAGTTGTGCGGATAGTTAAAAGATTAATTAAGGTAATATATTAATATATAATTAAGTTATCATTTATGATAATAATATAAAATCAATACTAGAAAGATTGCAAAAATCGGCCATATGGTGCTTAAAAATAATTTACAAGAACTGTAAATGCAAATATTTCCGTATTATTAAAATTAAAGGTGTCCAGTCATATTTTATAGTAATACTAAATATTATATATATATATATATATATATATATATGGAAGGGTTCGTGTGTAAATAAATTCTGGCATGAGAAAATGAGAATAATGCTTAAAGGTAACAAATTCATGCTTAAATCTGCATATAGTTATGCTTAATATATAATTATGCTTTTTAATATACAAATTGATGCTTAAATATAATTATGCTTATTGTACCTGACAATCATGCTTAAATCAATATCAACTATAGATCTAACTAAGATTAATGGTCCAGATTTGTTTCTATTTCTCACACCAGAACTTATTTACATATGATTCATCCTATATATATATATATAATATCAAATCTTATATATAACTTGTCCCTCTTTACTGGCTAGGTTTCACCAACCCAATCAGAATTTATGATATTTTTTAAATTTCAATTTCAATTTTACTATTTAAAATAAAGTTAAAAAATTCAAGATTATAGCATGGAATATAGGGGTGGACCGGTACGGTAAATTGAAAAAATTTCGCCGTACCGGTACTGTACCGAAAATTTTCGGTATGCACTTTTTCATACCGTTACCATACCGTACATTTCGATATATCATAAATTCGGTATGGAACAAAGTACATTTCGGTATACTATAATTTCGATTAGTCTTACGGTGTCTATATCTTTTTGTATCTTACTATTTTAATCTCAATAATATATTTAAACAAGGGACACACTTGGGTCAGCCAGAGGCACCGTGCGGACGGCTAAAATACTGACACTTTTATTCGTGTAGATTAGCATTTTTCTGTATAAAGATTGACACTTTTAAAAATTGACATTTTATTCGTAAAATAATTATGTTAAAGATTGACACTTTTATTCGTATAAATTAGCATTTTTTTATATAAAGATTGACACTTTGACCCGGCCACACTATGTGGCCGACCTCACCCAAGTTTTTGTCTTTAAACAATCATACATACATACACACTAACCTTTTTGTTTTGAAAACATATACAAAAACTATTTTTATAGGATTTATACAAACGAATTAAGTATACATTCTTTAATTAATTTACAAATTAACATGCTTAATTTGAACCATTCTAATTGTAAAAATGTATCTTTAATATTTTATATTAAAGTTTATCTTAATGCAATTCACTAATAGAAAATACTTCTACGAAATAATATAATATATTCGATGCTACGCATATAAATAGGAGTAGTAATTATGTTATACTGCATATCTATGGAAAAATTATTTATTGGTGTGGACGAGATTATTAACTCATAAATTATGGAATTACTTTATATACATCTGTCTATAAATAGATATAAGGGCATTTATGTAAAATAATTGATTAAGAAATGGACAATTACTAAAAAGTCCTCTTATGGCCACCCATAATATGGCCATTTAGCAAGACAAAAAAAAAAATGTCTCATTTATCTCACAATGAATAGGATCAATTAAAATAAATATAGCTTGCATCATTCTTAGAAACAGAAATACAAAGAAAATAACAGCCACTTGCATTGCTCCATCGGTTTTATCTACACTAGTTCTTTTTTCTTTTCTTTTTTTTTTCTCTCTCTCTCTCTAGATAGTGTTGTGTATAAATATATATGTATATATTGGTATGATGACAAGCAGAGTTCTTGTTAGTGTCACAAATATCTATGTATCCTAAGCATATCCCATTATATTAGCAATCTTCCCAAAACAGTTTTTTGTTTATGGAGTTTTCTTGTTCCTAATCCTATATATGTATATGAGCACATGGGACAACACCTTCAAGCTTCGGAACAGCTCAAAAGTCAAAGCACCTTCAAATGGAAAATCGGCGACGGCAGATTCGCGGCGGCGCGGCCACCTCCCTTGCCCTTTTTCTCATCATTGCGATTTTTCTTCCTCATGCAGCAGCAGCAGCAGAGAGTAAGTTAACACTACCTCTCTCTCTTTCTCTCTCTCTCTCTCTCAAAACAGGACATAGCATTAGTTTTTTTACATAGAAGGGTATTGATTTTGTTACTTTAGTGCGTTCAAGGAATTACACGTGTAATATATATAGATTAGATATAGTTTAGGACAAAAAAAATATATATATATAGGGGTGAGATCTCATACAAATGAGGTTTTCTGTAAAAAGTAAAAAATGATGCATTATATGTACAATTATAATGCACGATATGTACAACTTTAATGCATTGTGCTCATAATGTATTGTCAATACTATTATAATGCATCAGTCCTCATAATGCATTTCCAGTACAATCATAATGCACCAGTTAATCTGATCCGTAGATCATACTAAAATCAATGATTCAGATTACTTCTCATTTCTTACGGAATACATCATTTGTACGTGATCTCTCCACTATATATATATATATATATAGAGAAATGATATGCTACTCACCTCCCGGTGGGCACCTTCGTGGGCACCTCGTCGTTTTATCACGTTTGCATTGCTTTTTTTTAATTTTTATTTTTATTCTATATTCTAGTATCTTAGAAATTAATTTACAAATCATAAAATCTAAAAAATCAATGTTCAATTTATTTTTTTTATTTTTAACTTCAAAAAATGAGTAATAAAATAAATCGAGCTTCGATTTTTATATATTTTTTAGATTTTATGATTTGTAAATTAATTTCTAAGATACTAGAATATAGAATAAAAATAAAAATTAAAAAAAAGCAATGCAAACGTGATAAAATGACGAGGTGCCCACGAAGGTGTCCACCGGGAGGTGAGTAGCATATCATTTCTCTATATATATATATACCTTTTTTAAAATTTACGCGGTGGAGATCGTAATTATAGGTGGTTTGAGTGTCACAACTCACCAAATTTAACAAAAGAGTATGATATTCATAAATGATGTCAAATGAGTAATTGGTAGAAAATTATATATAACATGTCTTATGGTGTGATTTTAATAGATTAACACATTATTAATTTACCGGATCCAAAATCATCGATGCATAACATTATTATTAAAAGTGATAATTTTTTCTTTTATAAAAAAAAGTGATTTAATTTTAAAGTCTAAATGCATTTATTTTTGATGTTACAGACACAGTCAACCCCACAGCCAATCAGAATTTAAATCCAACCCAGGCTTGGAGGAGTTCCGAATATTGTATGAGGAACGTAAGTACTAGTATTCTTCTTCTTCTTCTACATGCATAAATTCATTTATGTCGTTGGTTCATATTATTGCATCGATTCACCGTAATATATATAAGTATCTCTCTCTCACAGATGTCAGCGCCGTGCCAAAGCGGCAAAAACCACACGCTAACTGCGAGCGGGTGGCTCAACGTGACCGCAGCCGAGGGCCCCGACTTCTGCAAGGAGGGGGGCTGCGGCGACCACACCAAGGCGGTGCTCGGCTGCCTCACCCACGTCAAGAGAGACTACTGGTTCGCCAACAATGCAACTCTCCAAGACCTCTACGACACCATCACTTACGGCTGCTCCAACGGTACTCAATTTTCTCTCTACTACAACATTTAAAAATAATTCATTTAATTTTTTTTTTTTTTTATTACCATAAATGGATTCTTGCTGTAGGTTTTACTGGAGTCAGTAAATTCGGCTCTTACCACCGGAAGTAAACTCTGCTCCACCGAATAAACAGCTCTTCATTAAAAGTGTTTTTCCTATAATTGAATAGTAGATATATATGTAATAAAGTCACAAATAAATGTGTATTTGGCCGGGAACATTGAGTGGTTAAATCTCAATAGACTTCAAATGTTCGAGTTTCTGTATTCACAAATTGAGAAATGGAGTAGGCGTACACAGACTCAATTCATCAAGAGCTAACCACAAGAGAAAAATACCACACCAATTATTTATTCTCGATTAACCATTGACGACCAACACTGGAGGTCGAAAGGTCTGTTGTCGACTATTCAGCACATTATCCCATGGCATACTTCTGCGTCCAGCTGCGAGCAGTAGTCTCGTATTTAGACCGGTCTGTCTTGTACATATGAGCAATTTCAGGCACCAAGGGGTCGTCTGGGTTTGGGTCCGTCAACAAAGAGCAGATGGATAACAGAACCTAATCATAAACAACAACGAGCACCATAAGTATGAACGTCCATGAGGAACTTGAAAATGTAGATAAAGCATAATAACAGCATCATCATTTTTCAAAAACTAAGGCCATTGTTGACAGAACAGAGACATGTTCGAATATTTAAAGACAAGGCCAGGACATTCACGCGAGGCACAGCAGTAGTAGAAAACCTACAGATTATTGATTTTTTGGTCAGTAATTAATAGAACAAGTAATAGTACCTTCGAAACAGTCAACGCAGGGCTCCACTGTTCTTTGAGAATATCAAGGCAAATGCTTCCATTGCTGTTGATATTAGGGTGGAATACCTTCGTCCTGAAAGCAACCTGAAACATAAAGAATCATTTTCAAACAAGTCTCACATATAACAAAAAGGAAACTGCACGCTACTCCCCTAAAAAATTCATTCACGAAAAACTACACATCGTTACAGCACCACAAATACTTACTACAAGAGGATAACCATTTCATTTTTTATCATAACTGCCTTTCGCTAACTACTACACGAGCCTTGACAATAAAAAGCCCAGGGATCAGCAGATGTCAATTTATTTTCTTGGAACATCATCATGTAGTGTTCATATCATAACTCCATTACTCCAACGACTACCACAGCATGTTAAAACAGATATACACTAAACAGAGGAAGATAACCAACCTTTGGTGGCTTAAAGGGATAATCAGGAGGGAAATGAATCGAAACTAAAAATACACCTCCAGCATAAGGGCTATCAGCAGGCCCCATTATAGTAGCTTGCCAATGGAACATATCTTCTGCTACGGGACCTACATTATATTTTCCGATGACATGGGTCAGATACATCACTCGAACACAATTGATCATCAATAGATAAGAAAACAGTAGCGTTGAAAAGGACGAACAAACGTCAAACAAAAGCTAACAACAACTTATTAGAGAGATCAAGACTCACAAGCGAAGAAACCAGAACAAGGCTATATCAGTGGGACAGAGGGAGTAGTTAGCTAGTTCATTGAAGAATCACTAGGCGTCATCGCATTCTTTAGTATCAAAAATCAAAAGCACTCTTAGTAAGTAAGCATCCTAACAAACAATTCAATCAAACTATGCATCCTAACAAACGATTAGACCAAATGCTGCCAGCTAACTCTACATTGTAAGCTTATTAGATCAAAACCCCATCATCAATATCAATCACAAATTAGCAAACACATCTGCAACAACAATATCCTAACATAATTTTTACCATACATCTCTGGAAATCAACGCTCAAATTCAGAATAAACACTACAATAATTAAAATAAGCAATTTTTACACATAACTGATTGGTTTCCAGAAGGCACACCAACAACAAAGCAAAAGGAAAACAAAAAAAGAAAAAGTCGTACCGGCGCTGCAAGAAGTCGGAGGATCTTTCTGCAAATCCTTGAGCTCCTTCAATATCCTCTTCGACGCCATTAAAACCCCTTCTTGCCTTCACTGCAAAGCTCTAAACCCAACAATTCAAAAAAAAACGGAGGGTAAAAAGACAAAATAAAAGAAAGTAGCCCAGCCAAAAGAAACCCTAAAAGATCTTGAGCAGCAGAAAACTTGGGGGTGCGATAATGGAAGAAGCGATTAGGGTGAAAGAGTAGGTATTTATAATTTGATGAGATTCTTGAAGATTGATCGGTGGGGCAGTCTTCTAGAAAATTCGGTGTCTCAAATAAAGAATTTGGATTTATACATATATATATGTATATATATTTTGGCGTGCAATCAACGCCATTTCTACTGCTTTATACGTTGCCTATTGAAGGGGGATTGACTTCAACGGATGGAACCGCCGTTTCTTTATACAGTAGTGGAGTTAAAAAAAAATAAAAATCTATTAATATTTAAAAATACACTTTTAAAAAAAGAGTATGTCCTTTCAAAAAAAAAGACTGCGTAAAAAACTATTCTTTTTTTAGAGTATGGCCTCCATTTTTTGTTGAATGTTGATTTGATTATTTTATTAATTTAATTAGATTGTGTACTTTAGTAGAAAAAGTTATGTGATCCCACGAATTTGTATTATGCATTAAATTGATTCAATATTTGCATCAAAAAAAATAATACAAGTATAAATCGATATTGGTCCCGAAACGAGTCATATACGTAGAGATGGGGTAAATATGCTTGTAAAGAAGTGTTCAACTTCTTTTCGATTTTTGGCCTTCTTAAAGAGCGGGACACTTTAAAAGTTTTTGACGCTTTCAAAGTTTCACGCTTGCAAGTGAGCGCAGTGCGAAATTTGGCGAGCATATTATACTCGTTTAGTTATCTTGCAGTTAAAGCATTTTA
This sequence comes from Mentha longifolia, assembly GCA_001642375.2. Classification (NCBI taxonomy): domain Eukaryota; kingdom Viridiplantae; phylum Streptophyta; class Magnoliopsida; order Lamiales; family Lamiaceae; genus Mentha; species Mentha longifolia. The sequence continues at coordinate 16,623,370 of CM038113.1, read as the reverse complement.
GTAGTTAAACGTGTAGGGTGCGATATGCTAAACGGAGCGTATAAAGAATGTAAAACGTGAATAGCAATAAAGCACACATTCCAATAATAATAAAAAAAGCAATAAAACACACATCAATTTATATAGTGGTTTGGAGCAACCTCTCCTACGTATTCGTCCACGACGGGACTGATACTTTCACTCAGTAATCTTGTTTTATACTTCCAAGCGAAGTGACTAAGACTCGGCCTCGAATCTAAGTCCTCAGAGATTCTTGTGGGCTCTTGAGAAGCCAACCAACAAACAACCTTAGATCTTCATTTCACTCAAGCATGCAAGCTCAAGCTTCACAATCCCGATCTCTAAACAAATCAAACTCAACTTACAACTCGATCACCAACACCACTACTAGCACCATCAAGTTGAAGCACCTTCGGATTCTTCTTGGTGATTCTCACCTGATTGAATCCTCTATTGCATTTTGGTATGACATCTTCTATTACACCATCGGATTCTCGCCACGTGTTAAAAATCGATTTTGGAAGGATTTTTAACACGTGGTGAGAATCCAAGAGTGCAATAGGAGATGTCATACCGAAATACAATAGAGGATCCAATCCGGATTCTCACAGTCTTCTTCTTCCCTTCTCCCTTAGCAGATTTTCTATCATTTTTTCCTTATAATAAAATCACAAAATTAAATAAGTAGATATATGAGCATTTTCCTTACCAGTTCAACTTCAAACCTTCATGTTTGAAATCCGAGTCAGCATCAAACAACACTCCACCAACAATTCTTCAACTATAATTATATAATCAATGAAAAATCATAAGAAGATGTGGTTTAAAACTTATCGATTTTGAATTTCATATGATATATCATTAAATTAATCATATTTCCAAAAATAAGGTGGTTAAGAGCTCTTAAAGAAATTTTGCAGAAAAACATCTAAATATTTACTTTTGAAACAGAGGCAACCGAACTTAGACTTTGTTGGTCCCGAAAGTGACTAACACACGTAGAGGGAGGGGATGAATACATGTGTTGAGAAGTGTTTAACTTCTCTTTCGTTTTTCAGCCTTTTATCGAGTAGACGCTTCGAATGCTAGTGTAACTTTCGAAGCTTCTCGCTCGTGTGAGTACGGTGCGGAATGTGGTGAGCTATTATACTCGCTTTAGTTATCTTGCACTTAAAATAGTTTTTCACTTAGAGCATGAGTGTGTGTTATGAATAATCAAAGCATAGAGAATGTAAAGCGCATAACACAAGAGTTATAGTGGTTCGGAGGTTACGCTCCTACATCCACTCTTACCACCTTCACTCAGTGGTGAACTTCACTCAAAGCTTGGGGTTTACAACGGGCACTCAAGAGCCTTTGTGAGTTTATACGATGGGTACTTACGGGCCTATGTGAGTTTATACAATCGGCACTCACGAGCCTTACAACCTTTACAAACTAAACTCTCAAACTAGGTTTGGGTTTGGGTTCATATAGTTTCCAACTAATGAGAAATCCTTTCACAATGAAGCATAATGTAGAAGGCTAGAATTTCTCTCTAAGGCTTATGGATATAGAAGTTGAAGCCTTATTGATAAACTAGAAGGTTGAGATCCGAAGATCTTGTGGGAAAGATGTAGGATGGTTTCTACTTTGTTTGCTTGCTCTCTCTACCATATATTTTCTATGTAGCTTGAACCTTCTATTTATAGTAAGGAACACTAATCTATCCATTGGAGAGATAGAGTGCGTGTTCCTTACTTGTCTAATCTGAATTTGAATTCTTCCTTGATAGAGCACAGTCCTAGGAAGATAGCCGTTGACTAGTGGAGCCTAGCCCTGTGCATTCAGCGATTAGACATATCACAGTCCGTTGAGCAATCCTGAGCGGACACGTGCTCTGGCAGCTGTCGTTTTTCACCTGCTTGTCAGACGCTCTCACTCAAGCTGGAAGCGTGCTCTGGCCCTGAGATGCGCTTTGACTGGAAGCGCGCTCTGGAAGCGCACTCTGGCCCTGAGAGGCGCTTTGAACTTTGGAAGAGCGCTCTGGTCCTGAGAGGCGCTTTGAACTTTGGAAGCGCGCTCTGGAAGCGCGCTCTGGCCCTGAGAGGCGCTTTGAACTTTGGAAGCGCGCTCTGGAAGCGCACTCTGGCCCTGAGAGGCGCTTTGAACTTTGGAAGCGCGCTCTGGTCCTGAGAGGCGCTTTGAACTTTGGAAGCGCACTCTGGTCCTGAGAGGCGCTTTGAACTTTGGAAGCGCGCCTTGGCCCTGAGAGGCGCTTTCTTACTTTGGAAGTGATCCGCCCTACTTTTGAGGGTAGGAGGATGCAATGATAATCGAATAGTATATTCGAGTCGAATCCATAGGGAATGCAAGGGCGTAAGAGATTCAACTAGTAACCTAGCTATCTATATCACTATCCAAGCTACAATATATCATGTTTTTGTGTTTTCCAAAGATTAATAACAAATTCAAATAACAAAATCAACTAGCAAACAAGTATGAAATGGTAAATATCAATAGAAGAAATTATGGTTCCAAATATAATCCAACATTCACTAGAAACATAAGTTTTGGAATTTGCAAGGATAAACCAATTTAATCTAATTCATACGGGAGTTCTTTATAGGATATACATCAACTCTTTTCTCAAAGCAATCAATGTAAGTGGATTAACCTATGACATCTATCTCCGCTAGGTCTCAAGATGTATAAATCAACTCCCAATAGCTCAATTAGTTATCTAGAATCTCCTATTAGCAAGAATTACTAATATGTTGTGGTTTGATGCCAAGTGTTATGAACTAAAGCCTACCAAGCATTTAACCAAACACCTTGTATGCACTATATGATGGCCAATCACTCATGCAATAAAATCAAGTCCCAAACCGCAAGACATATGAATTAGAAGGCAAATCCAACTACAATATCCAAAAACCTATTAATCTAGATCATGTCTTCATATATTTGAAACCAAAAGGAACTTAGCTAGACATAATTAAAGGAAATAAACCATAGAAAGTAAATAAAATCATGCTTAAAAGAAATAGAATTTAATAAGGAAGAAGAAGATGGTCTTCAATTGCAAATCCACAAAGTATAGCTTCAACAATCTTCAAAATACTAAAAAGGAAAGAGAGAAAATATTATAGGGTTCTTGGGAGAATAAAATATGCAAAAAGATCTCTAAATAGGGTGAATTCTAGGATTAAATACATTGAAAATTGAGTTTGAGTCAAATCGGGGTGAAACGGGATGAACCGGGGCGAGTTTGGGCGAGCCGAACTCGCCCCTTAAGTTGAGGAATTCCGGCCAACCGGCGGTCTGGTGGCTCGCCGGCGGTCTAGCAGACTGCCGGTCCAGACCGCCAAAATCTCTGTCCAGCTGACGGCGGTTTGGCAGCTTGGCCGACGGTCTGGCAGACCGCCGGTCAGGCCGCCGGCCCTCCTTCTTTGACCGGTCAACTCCGTCTTCTCTTTTGCGCGCCTTTCCCGTTTTCGCTCGTTCTCTCTCGTACGAACTCTGATTTACGAACCGCTTTTTGCTACGGCTTCCTAAAGAACTCATCTTCGACATGGAATGATCAATTTGGCCAAATGAGTTCTCCATCAACCTGCAAAAAGACACAAAGAGACTCGAGAAAACGAGGAAAAACACAAATAAACTTGAACGAGTGAAACCCTAACTTTATAAATTCAAATTCCACATTCTTAACCCGAGGTTTCACCCTAATCAAACTCGACTCTTCCTCATTTCTAGCCTTCGATCCTTAGTCACATGAATGCTCTTTCCAATTTTTACAAAAATGGATCGAAAACCGAAAAGAAATGAGAAAAATAGAATGTATGCTACAAGTTAAGAAACCCTAGCATTTCTAACACTTAAGCACCCAAATCGAGACTTAAACACATGCAAAACTCACTCAACATGCACATAAAATACGTGTTAATCACTCCCCCAAACTTAAGCCATTGTTCGTCCCGAATAATGAAACGAACAATCAAAACACTTAACACGTATGGAGTGTGCATTTTGAGTTCCTCGATGCCTCATATCATATCAAAAACCATTTTAGCTCAAGGAAATTCTCAAGTCGAGCCAAGCATTCATAAGATCACTCACTATTCTAACTTAGAAATCAATCACTCAAGCACCTTCGACTCTAGACCTCACAAAGAATATGTGTATCACTCGATCCCTCTACATATGGAAAAGGTAAGCACTCATCGAAATCATGCAAAGCATAACTTTAGCCATAAGCTTGCCTATCAACTCAAGTTTCCAATACCACAATGAATGCATAAATTAGAATTAAAAAGGTCTTTATTAAGCTTGTAATGTAGGGACATTGGTTAAGGTAGGGAATTTTTAGGCTAAGTGGCTCAAATATTCATCTAAGCTCATTCACCTCTTTTCTTCACGTTTCTAAGTATGAATTTCTTCATCTTCCACCTTATCCAACCCCTTTTTATCAAATGAAACCAAGCTTCTACCAACATTTAAAGAAACACTCCTTTATGCTCTTATTCTTCTCTTTTTCTTGTAAGAACTTTTTTTTTTTTTTTCAATAAGAACTTTGTTCTTATTCTTTTCTTTTCTAACATTGAGCTTATAGGAGTGTTCTTTCAACTCAACACCATTCTTAAAACCCTTCACCATCAACCATCATTTCTCATGAATTTTCAACTTCCACCAAGGTTCCCTTAACCATCCTTCACCCCCTATCGTCCGGTTCAAGAAGAAAAGGCTCTATTCAAGGCTCAAAGTGGGACGACAATGGTAATGAAAGATAGGTTAGTGTTTAGGGAAAATGGGTTATGCAATGATGGCCTAAGACCATCTCCTAATCATGCAAACATGTAATATTTCTAACTAGAGTATCAAGACAAGTTCTAGTAAAGAATATGCAATGCAAGATCAAGCTCTCAAGAAAGGATATTACTATGTAAAATGCATAGTTTTAGGCTCAAAAATCCTCTCAAGCTTTGTGTCTAGAGCCTAAGTGCTAAGATCAATCATTCCAAGCTATTTAAGTGAAATAACCCTAATCATGCTTGACTCAAACTTGAGAAATTTCAAAAATGTCACTATTTTAGCATCAATCATTGGCATCTCACCCAAATGCACTTGAGTAAATCAACACGTGCTTTCGCACTCAAGCATGCAAGCATTCATTCATTCTTTCAACTCAAAAGCTTTTTGACTTTCCAAACATTTCGCATTCAAGCTCAAATCAACAACAAAATAATCATCACCAAAGATTCTCCATTGTAAGCTCACATTCAATAAACCAACAAACCAAATAAGGAATTTTTATCAATTAAGCTCATCGACCGAAACTCATCACCAAACCAAAATAAGCAAAAATCATTCATTTAACCCAAATCAACCACAATCATCAAGCAAGCCTAAGCATATAATCAATGAAATCATAATGATACTACATCACATAGAAACTTAAAAAATATCAAAAGTAAAGTAATTTAAATTCCTTATCTTACCCCCCTCCCCCAAACTTATTTTAGAACATAAGGTCTAAAATGAGTTTGGAGGGAAGAATAATAAGAAATTTAAATTACACTTACAACGGTCCAAAGCTGGGTTGATGATGGTTTTGAAAGCCTTTCACTCCGTTGCTTGCGTGATTAGTTGATTATCTTCCCCCATTTGTTCCAAACACATAAATAAAGACAAATTAAGAAAAATGACTTAATCACAAACAAAGATCAAAAACCAAAAATGAACTAAAACTAACTAAAAACGAAGAATAAAGAGATAGTTGTTGGGGTGCCTCCCAACGAGCGCTTAGTTTAACGTTGTTAGCTCGACGATACCTCATTGCCCTTTCAAGGGACTTGAAATGACTTCCAACCTCGATCAAATGCCAACCCATCATCAAGTTCTTCAAGCTCCGGTTCATCCATTCTTGACATATGGAATGTTTCCTTTTCACCATTCATTCGAAGAGTGATAATTCCTTCAAAACCATCAATGAGGGCTCTACTTGTGGCCAAAAAGGGTCTCCCAAGTATTAAAGGGATGTCTCGATCCTCCGCTATATCAAGGACAATGAAATCTACGGGGTAAACGAGTTTCCCAACCCTTATAAGCACATCTTTCACAATGCCTCTTGGATATGAAATTGAGCGATCCGCCATTTGAAGAGTAAGTGACATAGGCTTAAGAGTTCCAATCTTCAAACGATTGAAGATGGAAAGAGGCATCAAATTCACACCGGAGCTCAAAAAACACAAGACATTCCTAAAAGCTTGACCTCCTATCTCACAAGGTAAAGTGAACTTCCCGGGGTCCCCTTCTTTGTTTGGAATCTCCTTTTGTAGACGAGCACTACATTCCTCCGATAACATAATGGTTTCACCCTTATCAAATTTTCTTTTCTTTTTAACCACATCCTCCAAGAATTTCTCATGATCCGGAATTTCATTCAACAAACCAATCAAAGAAGTATTTATCTCCAATTTCTTGAATGCATCTAACAAATCACATTTCCTCTCATGCAAATTCTCATCAATAGGCTTAAGGGAAGATGCTAGATTATCCAAGCAATTTGGTTCCGCTTGATCTTGAGAAGCTTTTGAAGTTGAAGTAGGAGTAGTACCTTGTGGTTTCTTGTAGAACTTCGCCTTCTCATTAAACTTCTCCTCTCCAAGTAACTTCTTTATCTCGAAAACATAATAAGCACCTCTTCTTCTTTCCATCAAATTCTTGTCCTCCGACTACGGAATTCCATTGTTGAGCTTCATCCTTTTATGATATTCATGAATCTCTTCCTTCGACTTGCTTTCAACGTCTTCCAAAGGAGGCCAATAATCCGGGACCGTCACGGAGTATATATCATTAGCAAAACTCTTTAATGTCCATTCTTTCTCATAAAGGCTATGATCGTGAGACGGATCCCAAGGAGGGACGCTTTGACCACCCCACTTTTTCCTCAAATAGAATGACACATATGGCTTTTTGTCCTCTTGGATCTCTTGTGAGGGTTTGGAAGATACCTCACTCACCACATGGATTGCGTTGCATTGTTGCTTCGGGTTTTCTTGAGCCTTGCTAGAGGATTCTCCGAACTTGTGTTGAGTGGTGACTTGGTTAGCCATTTGGCTAATTTGGCCTTCCATCATCTTGACTTGCTTTGACAATGAAGTGAGTGAATTCTCCAAGGCATTGACCTTTTGGCCGGTTTGAGTGATGAAGAAGCTTTGTTGATTTGCCATTTGTTGGACAAGTTGCTCAATAGAAGGAGATGTCTTCTTAGGTTCTTCAATCACCCCTTGGGAAACGGAGAATCCGGGATATAGAACTTGAGCATTGCTAGGATTTCCATAAGAGGGATCGGGAGGATTCCTAGTGTTGGGATTGTAGGCTTGATAGCCTCCTTGTTGGCCATACAAATAACCACCTTGTTGATTGCCTTGAAATCCCCCTTGGTGTCCTTGAAAACCTTGCTTGTTGTAATTGCCATAAGGACTTTGATTAACATAACTCACATTTTCATCTCTATTGAACTCCAAAGTCCCTCTAGAGTAATCACCATGCATTTGAGCTTTCCTTTCATTTTCATATGTTTTCTTCAAATTGGCAAGCTCCAAGGCTAAAGCATCGTACCTTGCATCCTCAAGAACCGAGTTCACCCTCTTCGTCGAGCCCCTTTCCATTGGCCATTGATAAATATTGGCCGCCATTTCTTCTATAATCCTTAAAGCTTCTTTAGCATTCCGGTTCACAAGACAACCACCGGAAGTCGCATCAACTATACTTCTTGTATGGGGAGAGAGACCACTATAGAAGTTGACAATTTGTTGGGCCTCACTAAAGCCGTGTTGAGGGCATTTGCGTAGCAAATCCCTATATCTCTCCCAAGCCTCAAATAGCGTCTCATCAACATGTTGGGAAAAATGAGAGATTTCCGAAATTAACCTTTGCGTATCACATATCTCAAGAAATGTGCTCAAATGAGCATTGGGATCTTCATCGGGCCTCCCTCTAAATTGTTCGGATTGGACCATTTGGATGAGGCCGGTCCTTATCTCAAAGTTGTTTGCATACATTATCACGAGGTCCCCATCCTCCTCCTTGAAATTGATCCGTTGGTGATTCAAACATTTGGTTAAGAGGAGGTTGTTGAGCTTCTTGAGCCCTTCTTTCTTGCTCATCTCTCCATGCTCGCATATCTTCTAGTTCCTTCCTAAGAGCCTCATAATCTTGATTGTTAGCCATTTCTTCTTCTTCAATAGAATTCATTCTTCTATGTTTTCTTTCAAAGTTCAAGATCAAAGGTTGAACGAGTCTTCCATTAGACCTTGTGTGCATAAACCTTCAAAATAAAAAAATTAAAAGAAACAATGCTTGAATTAGTAACTCAATAACCAAATCGACTATTGAAACTCAAACTAAGCATTCCCCGACAATGGCGCCAAAAATTGATCTGCCCTACTTTTGAGGGTAGGAGGATGCAATGATAATCGAATAGTATATTCGAGTCGAATCCACAGGGGATGCAAGGGCGTAAGAGATTCAACTAGTAACCTAACTATCTATATCACTATCCAAGCTACAATATATCATGTTTTTGTGTTTTCCAAAGATTAATAACAAATTCAAATAACAACATCAACTAGCAAACAAGTATGAAATGGTAAATATCAATAGAAGAAATTATGGTTCCAAATATAATCCAACATTCACTAGAAACATAAGTTTTGGAATTTGCAAGGATAAACCAATTTAATCCAATTCATACGGGAGTTCTTTATAGGATATACATCAACTCGTTTCTCAAAGAAATCAATGTAAGTGGATTAACCTATGACATCTATCTCCGCTAGGTCTCAAGATGCATAAATCAACTCCCAATAGCTCAATTAGTTATCTAGAATCTCCTATTAGCAAGAATTACTAATATGTTGTGGTTTGATGCCAAGTGTTATGAACTAAAGTCTACCAAGCATTTAACCAAACACCTTGTATGCACTATATGATGGCCAATCACTCATGCAATAAAATCAAGTCCCAAACCGCAAGACATATGAATTAGAAGGCAAATCCAACTACAATATCCAAAAACCTATTAATCTAGATCATGTCTTCATATATTTGAAACCAAAAGGAACTTAGCTAGACATAATTAAAGGAAATAAACCATAGAAAGTAAATAAAATCATGCTTAAAAGAAAGAGAATTTAATAAGGAAGAAGAAGATGGTCTTCAATTGCAAATCCACAAAGTATAGCTTCAACAATCTTCAAAATACTAAAAAGGAAAGAGAGAAAATATTCTAGGGTTCTTGGGAGAATAAAATATGCAAAAAGATACCGCCGAAATCTCTGTCCAGCTCACGGCGGTTTGGCAGCTTGGCCGGCGGTCTGGTAGACCGCCAGTCAGGCCTCCGGCCCTCCTTCTTTGATCGGTTAACTCCGTCTTCTATTTTGCGCGCCTTTCCCGTTTTCGCCCGTTCTCTCTCGTACGAACTCCGATTTACGAACCGCTTTTTGCTACGGCTTCCTAACGAACTTATCTTCGATATGGAATGATCAATTTGGCCAAATGAGTTCTCCATCAACCTGCAAAAAGACACAAAGAGACTCGAGAAAATGAGGAAAACACAAACAAACTTGAACGAGTGAAACCCTAACTTTATGAATTCAAATTCCACATTCTTAACCCGAGGTTTCACCCTAATCAAACTCGACTCTTCCTCATTTCTAGCCTTCGATCCTTAGTCACATGAATGCTCTTTCCAATTCTTACAAAAATGGATCGAAAACCGAAAAGAAACGAGAAAAATAGAATGTATGCTACAAGTTAAGAAACCCTAGCATTTCTAACACTTAAGCACCCAATAGACTAACATGCAACTCAACGTGCACATAAAAGATAATAAGGGAAATATTCTATGAGGGTTTTGGAATCCAATCAAAACACAATTTAATCCTAATTCCCCTTAACAATAATATCCCAACAGACTTCTATGTCTAACTAAGTCTTCCCAGGCGACTCATTAGTTTCACAACATAATCATTTCATATGAAAAGCATATATCTTGCATATTAGTTCAAAAATAAAGTAAAAATACAAGTGATTAATACAAATTTAGGGACAGACTAAGATCAACAATTCGGAACATGTCTAGAGTTTTCCCAAGTGTTCATCAATAGCAATTCACAAAAACATATAAAACTACAACAATTACTAAAAACATGAGCTACTTTTCCAACAATAGAACACAAGCCTTGATCTTTAAAACGCTAAAACTCATTTTATCCAAAACAATAACAAAAAATATTGAAAAAAACATAGATGAACAATAAATTCTCCAAAAAACACATGAACAATTTAAAAAGGAAACTCAACGTCTCAGCTCGATATTCCCATAGACGGTGCCAGTTGTTACATCCGGTTCGAAGATCTACAACGAATTCAAAGAATAGCTACCGAGTTAAGGAGAGTTGAACGAGTCACCATACCGAGCTGGTGAGCTTCCAACTCTTCCTCACGTTCCAGTAGCCTGCAAAACAAGACCCCAGGGGAGGGTTCTCCGGGGAAGGGACTCCGACGCCTAAGTCAGCCCTAGAAGACAACTCCAGCGCACAAGAAGATGAAATTTCTAGCAAAGAAAATCTCTAGAAAAATGTGTAGAGTATGATGTGTGTGCGAGCCTTTAGAGGATTTCTTGTGAATTCTTCTAAGTGCTCGTGAAAAATGAAGAGAATGTTACCTTGGAGCATAAGGAACGAGAGTATTTATAGTTATACTCTGATGAGGGTATTTCAGTCTTTTCATGGCTATGATGAGGGTAAAATCATCTTTTTAGAGGGAGACAATTTTAGGGTTTCTTTAACGCCCCAATTTCTTAAACAACATAATTTGTACGAAAAAGAAAACTCCATTTATTACTACTAAAAATAGACAAAAATAAGTCTTGGTAAAACCCAATAAAAATACTAGAACTACCAAAACGAAAGTCTTCAACTTTAACATTATTCAAGAATTAATCTAGCCTTCTAAAATTAATCTCGACTCCACCATCATTCACCATGCCGCACATCGCCCGAGATTGCTCCTGAAAAATAAAATAGTTTTAGGGTGAGTACTATAAACTCAGTGGGTTGCATTTATTCTTATTATAAGAATTACTACAAAAGAATATATGTAAATATGTTCTCCTTCTTATTCTCATTTTTACGTCCGTAGACAAAACTTCATTCATTTTATGTCCGTAGACGGAACTTCCTTTATTTTACGTCCGAAGATGAAACTTCCTTTATTTTACGTCCGAAGACGACACTTCTTTATTCTCATTAACTTACAAGCTAAAGCTGCATATCACACATATCAATTGAGCAAAACGTATAATAAGGATAAACACGAAAATGCAACTTTTTCCCCCACCTTAACCTTTCTTTGACTCGACTGCTTGTAAATCTTGAATCTACAATTAAACTATTAAGCTCTGCGCACCTCGCCTAAAATATATGATCCTTAATTATTAACTAATATAAATCGCATGCAAAGAGTAACAATTTATGGATCTAATCTCTAAATAAATAAGGATGCATGCTGTTTTAATGAAACATGATATATATATATGGTCAAAAATATATAACTAATACTATAATAATTGAAAATTGTATAACTAATATTATAACATAAAGATGATGCTTTTGAAATGCATTACGTGTAGGCGTCTTTGGTGAGTGTTCGCCATGTCATCCATAATTTCTCTTTCACCACTCCTTAGCATTTAGCAACATTCTTAAATTCCTTATTTTCCTTTTTTTTTTTCTCTCTCCAATAGATATCATATCTCTATATTATTTCTTAATTACATTCGTTTCTAAAAATTATTTAGCGCACGATGTATTAATTTTTGAAGAATAATGATTTTTACTAAGATAGAGACAATATCTATAATACAGATTGTGGGATGGTCACCCCCCACATAAAAATCTTATTTCATTTTTGTTAATTTAATTAACGCTTTTTATTAGTATTTAGATTATGAAAATAAACCCTAATTAGGGACTACTAAACCCTAGCTAAAAATTGATTAAGTTAAAAAATTGAATTAATAATGTTTATGCTACCAATTTTTGTGAATATGAAATTTAGAGAGAATCAAATAATTGGAAAGGAAAAGAGAAACAAAAAATAAAAAAGGAAAATTGGGAAAGTTGCAAATCTGTACATATATAATAAGGAGAGAGAAAATGAAACGTAATTGAAAAAGCATGACATGGCATAGTCGCTCACAAGCACGCTCATATATGATCGCCAAAGCATAACAAAATCGTATATATATATATATATAGGGAGTGGATCCAATAGAAACCACCCCTTAGGTAGTAACTAGGATCTAATATAAACCCTTGATCTTATATACTTGAACGTTATAGATTTAATCTAGATATTATGTTAGGATCTTACAATCAATCCAAATAATGATCTGGCTATTAATTCAAGGGTAAATTAGTAAACATAAAACAAATATATCCCACACCTTAATTAGTGCGTTGAAATAGGATTATGATTAGAGTGGATATATAATAAATTATTTTCCATAATGAAACACAAATTTTTATCGGATGGAATAAAAGATAATATTACAATTTAATATTCAATTTTATTTGAGAAACATTATTGACAATATGTATTTGTATATTGTTGTTTGGATTACAATTAGTAATTTTTAAAGTAAGAAATATGTGTTGTTCAAAGCTTATAAGTGCTTGCTTATTCTAATTTAATGAATTGCTTATTATTTTGTAATTTGTACTTACAAATAATATTCTTTACATAAATATATGTATTATCTTAGTTTCAAGTACTTATTTTTCAAGTGTTTATTATCTCAATTTCAAGTGCTTATTATCTTAGTTTCAAGTGCTTATTATCGCAATTTCAAGTGCTTATTTTATTAGTTTCAATTGCTTATTTTTCAAGTGCTTATTGTCTCAATTTCAAGTGCTTATTATCTTAGTATCAAGTGCTTATAATCTCAATTTCAAGTGCTTACTAAGAGCATCTCCAACAATGCTCTAAAATAGAGTTGAGCTCTATTTTGAAGTTGGATTTTGCTCCAACAATACCTCAAATTCTTCCCCTATTTTAGAGTAATGAATAGTATTCCCTCAAATATAGAGGGACACTATTCACATTCCCCTATCCCTCTATACTTATGTATTTTGTCTTTTTGTATTTTTTTTATTAGATTGTGATGTATTAATTTAAATTTATTTAGTATATTTTGTTGTATTAATTATTATTATTATTATTATTATTATATATATATATATATATATATATATATTTTACAATTCAATTTGATATAAGCTTAAAAAAATATAAATGATACAAAACAACAAAAATAAAAATTACATAAATTAAGAAATTACATAAAATTGGCAAACCAAATACAAACAATGATATTAATGTGTTGGAGACATCCCCTCTCTTTGCTGCCCTTGCCGGAAGTTTCTGGCTCGATTAAAAAAAATTAAAGATAAGACTGCTCATGGCGAACTTCGAGATGCTTTAATCGAACATTTGTGGGAAGAAATTAGAATATTTTATCATTGTAATTTAGAAATAATTCGTGATGAGTACTCTTTTTCCTACTCATTTGAGAGGTTTTGATGAGGCTCGATTATCGTTTTCCCGGTTTTTGTAATTTTATAAAAATATTAGGATTGTAGTTTTATTTATTTATAATATCTACTTATTTCATGAGTTTAAATTTTAATTATTGCTACAATTTATTTGATTTTTTCATTTTATTAAAAATAAATAATTAAAAAGGAATATTCTGGAATATTCCTTATCTGTTGTATTTTGGTGTAAACTGTTGGAGATGAGTTACTGTTTCTACTGTATTTTAGGGTTAGTGCTACTGGAAAATAGGGGAAACCATTGGAGATGTTCTAATAGGGTCCATAAGCAATAAAAAAAACAAAAAATAAGCACTATAAAAGAATGAAATTATGAAATAAGCAATATGAATGCAATTATCAATAAATAAACAACGTGATTATTACATCCAAGTATTTTTAATTGAGACATGATATGTTCTATTTATACGTAATCTCAAGTGCACTAATGCATTATGAACACGTCTATTCTTTTTGTTGAGGTGCTTAAATCATGTCATCATAATGCTTATTTAGGTTACTGCTTATATTGATGTCATCATATTTGCCTATAATTTTCTTGCTTCTTGTTTATATTATCATCGATTATAGTGCTTATCATTGCTAGAATTATTGCTATATTGACGGAATATACATTTATTATCTTATTTTCACTAGCACTATCGTTTGTAATCTTAATGCTTATTACTTTTTCATTAATTGCTTATATTTGTCATTGCATTGCTAATTACTATGTTTTAACTATTGCTTATCTTGAGATAATTGTACTGCTTAATATTTATTCATTTATTACTTATATTTTGCCATCTTAATGCATAATTATTACTATTATTACTTATGCATACTACAATTGCTTAAAAATTTAATTTATGAATATGAAATAGTCTGATCCACATGTTCAGTATAATAATGTACGTATACTTGGTTGTAAGAATATTCATCGTTCAATAGTTGTATATATTTAGATGCTTAATTTGCATTTGTTTGTACTGCTTAATTAATTTATTTTTAGTGCTTAGTTGTACATATTTAGATGCTTAATTTGCATATTGTTCGTACAAAAAAAATGTACAAAATAAACATTTCTACTGTGCAAATAAAAAAATATTTGCAACAAACTAAACCTCAAATCCAATTAAAATATCAACAAACAATTTCAGAAATTAAGAAGAAGAAAAAAAATACTCAAAATATTGTTACGCAAAACGAAAAAAATAAATAAAATTAACATCATGATAAAAGAGGTTATTAGGTAATATCTATGAAGTAGAATACAGTTCGATGGAGAGAGAGAAAGCCAATCAATTAGTATCCCTTGTTTAGTGGAGATTAGCGGTTACACTCACATTACAATTACCATGTTATCCTTTTAAAATAAAACATCAATGAAGGAACTTAAAAGTCAACGATAAATATATACCATTGATCTAATTATTTGATTGGTGTAGATTGGATCTTAGTTAACACCTAAAGTTTAGGATCTCATTTGATCCTCAACCTATATAGGGATATATATATATATATATATAAAATTGATATGCCGAGCGACTAAAAGATGGGCGACATGTGAGTGTCTGCCAGATATCAAATTAATTAATTTTTAATTTCGATAAAATATGCATCTCTCTCAAAGACTCCAACCGTCTCTCTCTCTCATCATTATGTGCTATCGTCTTTCTCTTTCCCCGACACTTTTCTTCTTCAGTTCGTTTTTTTTTTTTTTTTTTTATCTTACTAAATTGAGATGCTACATTTTAGAATTTTAGATTTAGAACTTAGGGTTTAGATTTCTGGGTTAGGGTTTAGATTTCAGAGATTAGGGTATAGAATATAGGATTTAGCATCAATTTGCTGGTTGCATCGATGAGCAAAATCTCAAGAAAGACGATGACTTTATTCCTTCGAATTAAGATTATTTTTTGAAATTTTAGTTCTTGAATTTATGCTTATCTACTTTGGATAATTATTTGATGAAAAAAATGAATATAGCAAGTTTGCTACTATTTTAATTGCTAATCAGTAATCATAGACGATTTGCCACACCATTATTGGGGAGGAGAGAGCTTTGTAACAATTACAGAGAAAGAGAGAGAATAAAGATGCGGAATGAAGAAAAGTAAAAATGAAGTGGGTCCCAATAATTATTAAAAATTCGTCCGCGTCAACATGTCGCCCAAGAGTCGCCTACATAGTATCACCCAGAATAACAGTTCTGTATATATATATATATATATATATATATATATATATATATATAGTTTGATTCAGGTGGAAACTAATTCTTGTGTGAAATTTAAAAACTTTTAGATACCATTGATTTAAGTTGAATGAATGGCTAAGATTAAATTTAATTTTAATAAATTTCCTTAAAATCAATGCACATTAATTATAATTCTAATAGTAATAAGGGTAGTAAAGTCAAACTTCATTTTTTACAGCTTCTTGCTTATTAGTCGGCTGATTTTGTGGAATCACAAAATCATTCTTAAAATAAAAAATATACGTACTATATTTTACGAGGATTTTTTATATTTTTTTCTCCTAATCTCGGATGCTTCATTTATTATTATATTACTTGCATTCTTGATCAATCTACTTTTTTCGTCATTTATTCTTATACATATTATTACACAATTTGATGCAGTACAAGATTATTGCTAAGGTGTTGGCCTGTAGAATGAAAGGAGTGATGGGAAAATTGATAGGAGATACACAATCTGCTTTCATTAAAGGAAGGAATATTCTGGATGGGGTGGTGGTTCTTAACGAAGTGATGGAGGAGGCAAGGAGTCGAAAGAAGGGTTGGTTGGTGCTCAAGGTAGATTTCGCCAAGGCATATGATTCGATAGACTGGGATTACCTAATTGAAATGATGGGAAGAATGAAGTTTCCAGAAAAGTGGCTACGGTGGATTAGTACATGTATTAAGACGGCATCGGCAAATGTATTGGTCAATCGGAGTCCTTCGGGGGAGTTTGAGCTGGGGAGGGGTATAAGGCAAGGTGACCCGCTCTCGCCATTCTTATTCTTAGTGGCGGCGGAGGGCCTGAATTTGATGACTAAGAGGGCTATAGGGGAAGGACTTTTGAAACCGGTGGTAGTAGGGAAGGATAAGGTGGAGATTTCTCTTATTCAGTACGCCGACGATACTTTGTTCGTGGTGGAAGGGAGCTTGGAAAATACGGTGGCACTGAAGAGGGTGCTGAAATTGTTCGAAATGGTCTCGGGTTTGAAGGTAAATTTTGAGAAAAGCAGCGTTTTTGGTTTAAATATCGAAGAGGGCCTGTTGATGGGGATAGCGGGAGAGTTGGGGTGCCGGGTAAGTACTGGGGCGATACCTTATTTGGGGGTTAAGGTGGGGGGTAGAGTGAACGGGAAGGATGTGTGGGTTGAGGTGATAGAGAAGATCAAGAAAAAGTTGAGCGGTTGGAATGCAAAATACATCTCGATGGGAGGTAGATCGACGCTGGTAAAAGCTACTCTTTCGGCAATCCCTCTGTATTGGATGTCGTTCTTCCCTCTGCCAAAAGTTGTTGAGAGAAGGATTAGAACCGTTCAATGCAACTTCCTTTGGGGGGGTAAGGAGGGTGATAAGAAAATCGCGTGGTTGAAGTGGGAGGAAATTTGCAAACCAATCATGGAAGGTGAGTTAGGCATAAAGAATTTGGGGGCTTTCAACAAGGCTTTGGTTGGAAAATGGGCGTGGAGGTTTCTTGGAGAGAGAGAGAGCTTGTGGAAGAGAGTGGTTAAGTCTAGACATGGGGTGCTTAATTGGATGAGAGGGGGAGCGAGGGAGTCGGAGAGAAGTGGTAAAGAGTCGGGATGGTGGGGCAAAGTGTTGGCGTTAGTGGACGGTAGGGAAGGTAGGTGGTTTAGAGATAATTTGAAGCAGAGGTTGGGGGATGGAAGTGGATCGCTATTTTGGGAAGGGGCTTGGGCGGGAGAGAAGTCCTTGAAAGAAAGATTTCCGAGATTTTTTCAATTATGTGAGAGGAAGGACGGATTGGTCAAGGAAATGGGGAGGTGGGTGAACGGGGTTTGGAAGTGGGAAGTGAGGTGGAGGAGAGGGCTGTTCGATAGGGAGAAGGAGGGTGAAAGAAAGTTTTTTGAATTTCTGCAGGCCTTCAATTTGCGGGAAGGGACTGATGATCAGTGGTTGTGGGGAGATAAGGGAGATAGAAGCTACTCGGTTCGAGAAGCGTACGAGTTTATTACGGAAAGTAGCAGCCGGAGGTCTCTTAGAGCCCCTCCGAGGGAGATTCTTCGCTGCATATGGAAAGCGTACGGTCCCCTCAAAGCCAAAATTACTGCTTGGAGGCTTGCGTGGAACCGCTTAGCGACTGCAGATAATGTTGATAGAAGAATCAATCTTGATTTGGAGAATAAGCGCTGTTGTTGTTGTAGCACGGTGACAGAATCAGCGCAGCACCTGTTTCTAGACTGTGGGGCGGTGGAAAATCTTTGGAATAAATTGGTTGCGTGGGTGGGGGTGTCGTGGGTGCAGCCGAGAATGATCGTTGCGCATCTGGAGCAGTTTACGAATTTATTAGGAGGTGTTCGGTGGAAAAGAAGGCTAGGGGGTTTGTGGATTTGTGCTATTTGGGTGGTGTGGAAGTGGAGAAATTCGATTCGGTTCGATAAGAATGAATGGAAGAGTAATCGGATCGAGGAAGAGATAAAATACCGGTTCTGGAATTGGTGTGTTGTTCGAGGAGAGGCGGTGGGTAGCATGACTTTTCGGATTGGAATAGAATCAATCTCTGTAATGCTTTGCTGTAATTTTTGTTTCTTCTCTGCTGGTGTGAGGCACTGCTGGTGCCTTAGTTTTTTGGCAATAATAATATTTTTTTTCGGATCAAAAAAAATTACATGATATTATACATAATATTTTTGTGCAACAAAAAAATGCATATGATAATTTTGCTGCATTTTCTTTCATCTTTGTTTGCATTTCTGATCGCCTTCTTTTTTTCTTCATCATCCTTTAGTTTTATAATCATATTATCTTGCGATATAATACTACAAAGAAATTATAAAAAAATAAAAAAAATTACTAATGTTGTTTTATATGGAAGAATGAAAATTGATTAATGCACACAAACTTCATTGTTTCACTTTCTCAAATCTTGGACTTTGATTTCGCATATTTCATAATGTACTGTTACACAATTTGGACACCATATATTTGTATCATCATTGTGCATATCTTGCTAACACACAATGCATTAGTTTTATATTTTTTATGCATACAAGTTTAAATAAAAATAAATGGGTAATATTAATATATTATTGTGGTAAATGTTATTTTACAAAATGCATTATTCTGACAAATATTACGCATTTTTGTAGTAAAATAAATGCATTCATCTACAAACTAATGCATATATGATTAGAAAACGCATTATGACTACAAAAATATGTGATTATCAAATTAATGCATATTGGAAACAAAATGTGCATTACCTTATCAAGTAAATGCATAATAAAAAAAAGATTTCAATTGTATAACTAAGAATGCATGACAACGTGACATAACAAATAATATTGACACAAGCACATATGCACGACGATACATACAATAGTGCATACCAATTTAATAGAATATGCATGAAGAAAAGTAGTCGATGCATTAAAATATTTGTCATACCGAAAAGAAAAAAAAAAAAAAACTCACAATTTCACTAGTAACGGGCATCACATTTTTTTTTTAATTTCATCCCTAGTTATTAAAAACTAAATCCTAGTTGATGATAATTAGATTCTAGTTGGATAAAATAAATCTTAGACGATAAAAACAAAACCCTGATTGGGAAAATTAAACCCTAGAAGGGAATCTAAATCCTATAACCCTAATAGGAATCTAAACCCTAGCTAGTCGGAAAAACTAAACCCGGCCTAGTCGGGAAAACTAAACCCCAATCCAAAAAATTTAACCTTAGTTAAAATCTAAACCGACACTCTTAAACCCTAAATCCCTAGTTAGGGAAACTAAACCCTAGGCGGTGAAAACTAAACTCTGGTCGGGAATCTAATTAAATCCTAACTAATAAGACAACCAAACCTCACACATGTGTCATAATGTATCATTTCTTATGCATATTGTTTTTAAGTGAATGCATAATGATTGTTTAAAATATGTATAACAAATATGATTAATTTTTTTAGACTAGTGTTTAGGGTTTAGATTTATGATTAGGGTTTAGGTTAGGGTTTAGAACCCTTGGATTACTATGATCAAAGGTTAGAAAAGTTTCTAGTTTCCATAACACAATTAGTTTTCATATGCTTGTATTTTAATGTGTTATGCATATGTCTGTTTGTGTTTATGCATATTTTTGTAATTGATTATGCATTTACAGAATTAAAGTTTTGCATCGCTTTTTTTGTTTTTTGGTAAGAGTATAGCTAAGTTTGTGTGTAGGTCCCGATAAATAGATATTGGTGTATGGGGGGGGAATGCACCAATTAGCCAACAGTTTAGACTTTTTAAAACAATTTGATCTTACTGAGTCGTCACTTCAGTTAATCAGAGCAGTTTAGTTTTTCCAACTCAAACAGTGAACTGCTGAGCTTGCAAAACTAACCTGCGTGCGGAAGTTTGGTGGAAAGGTTGGTTAACAGTTTTCAAAGTAGTTTTCAAAGAAAACTTTAGTTCAAATAAGTGTTCATGCAAACTGTGAAAGTGACTAACAGTATTCAAAAACAGTTTTCAAAGACAGTGCACATACAAGACAGGTTACAATCGTGCAGGTTGTGAGCATGCAAACTGTGTGAAAACAGATGATAAGAACAGAGAAACACGAGGAGTTTTTATCGTGGTTCGGAGTAAACAGCTCCTACGTCCACGCCAGATCCCGTCGAATCTGTAATCCCTTAACTTGAGATTTTTCGCTCCTTTTAACACTGATGGAGGTTCCAGTCCAAATTCAAGTCTCTCTTTAGACTGAATCTAGCACGAATCTTGAGTCGTGTCTCTTCTAACTTTACATACAAACTTACATACAATCTTACTAATGTTAAACAACTAGCACTAATAATCAAACTGGAAAGCTAGTGAAAAGCTATCACCGTTTGAAATACAACTCTATCAACTACACTGAATATCAACAGTGATGGTAGTGAGAGCGTGGATTGTGTTCTAGTAAGACAGATTCTAGAAAGAATAGAAATCTACAAAGATCAACACTTGGGAAAGCTCTAGTGATTTCGAGTGTTGATTGTGTGAATATTTAGCTTGAGATTTCTACAGCGTTTCAGCTTGTAATTTGAGTTTCCCGTGCTTTCTTTCTTGAATGTCTTGAGGTATTTATAGAGAAGCATTTGTAATAGAGCCGTTGTGTGTGTCAGTATGTGCAGAACCGTACACTGACACAATTATGGACGTTGAGTTGAGGACAGGTTCCTCAGCCATAGCTCAGGTTGGACTTTGCAGGTCACGCTTCCTATACCTCGAACTGTCTTCAGTCTTCTGTAATCTTCGCAAGAATCTTCGAGTTTGGTTGGAGCAGATTACATAGACAGATTATATAAAGGAACGTTATGATAGGTTTGAGTAAAATAGGTACAAGGTTGCACTACCAACCTTGACTTTTACATAGCAACCTGTTCGGGTTAAGCTTGACTGATCCAAACACGGAGACCAGCCTGTTCCAATTAAAGTCTATTGTCTAAGTGTGGTTTCTAATAGCATTATCAAAACTTAGTTCAAAGAGAGAAAAGGTTCCCAGCAATTTCCCCCTTTTTGATAATGCCGAAACCCACACTGTACATCTTGACTTAGAAGTTTTGAACTTTACCAAAAATATAACCAAGGTTTGAAGTTCAGCCAGCTGCACGAGAAAAAGTGTTAGGAAATTTAAAACATAACATGCAGAGGCCTGGACAATGAGATTTTGTCATCAGGAATAAAATATGATCATTTTTCATTTATAATATCAACTGAATTGATGTACACAGATTACAGAGTTGATATAACAAATGAAAGAAAACGATCAAGTCACTTCCTCACATTTTTGAATCTCTCTTCAGCGATCTTCTCCTTGCTTACAGATCCCATAGCTGCGTAGATACTGTCACGGATCGATTTGTACTTATCACAGCCTGTGGTCTTGCAACCGTACTGAGCTGAGATATTCCTTATGAAAGTGTTGATCCGGTCGATATCTGGAGTATTAGAGCCGCAAACAGTGGGAGGTTGGAAGGTCTCTATTTTGGGCGGATTGATCGTGACCTTCGCCTCTGTAGCTTTCGCACGGACTCTTTTAATGAAATCGCGGTCAGGAAAAGCTTGCATCCAGTTGTAAAAGGCAGTTTTGGAATCACCAGTGTAGCGAGCATCAACCTGCAACCAGTAGTGGTGTAAGATGAACTGATTCAGGAACTCGTCCCACAAAGGCTGATCTTCCACTGGTAGCCAATCAGTTGGCTCTCTCTTGTCAGCTTGATCCTTGCAGCTTTCAAGACCTCGAAAGCTTCTGATGCGAGCTTTGTCCCTTGCTCTCTGTTTCCTCATATCTTCGAGAAATAGCTTCTGCTTGCCTTCGTCCTCGCATTCATCTGCGGTGTAGCCAGCTTCTGCCATCAAACGAATAAGAGAGGCCTCACCCTGTGCCCTTTCTTGTTCAGACAGCTTCTGGGCAGCAGGTTGAGAGACAGCTGTTACAGGCAGAGCAGCTTCTGATTGAGTCAAAGGAGGTTGGGTGACCTTTTTCTCCTTGCCTTTTGCTTTAGCAGCAGTGCGTTTGCCTTTCCCTTCCCCCTTTTCGGCATTATCAATTAATTGTTGAACAGTGGTATTGAGAGAGGCTTGCTCATTGGAGATTAAGGACAGGTCAGTGCTGATTTTCTCTTTAAACTGGAGGAGAGAGTTGATGTTCCCTTGCATTTCTTCTTCTTTCTTTAGAGAGCTGGATGAAGCTTGTGCGAGCTTTGAAGAGAAGCTGTTGACAAGCTGGTTGAGCTGTTCAAACTCATATCGCAGGTTGTCAACTGAAGATGCGTAGGCGACCTTTAGTTCAGATAGCTGGTTGGGGAGCAACTTGTCCAATTCAGCTTTCAGGCGCATGGAGATGAAGGAATCGAGTTGGCTTGCCACTTCATCCTTGATAATCTGTGACATTTCAGCCTTGATGTTTGACAGCATGGCAGATGCTGCTGTGTCCATTGCGTCAATTTTGTCCGCAATCTTCTGGTGTTCAGCGACCTCGGTGGCCTTCACCTTGGAAACTTCCTCAATGATAAATTTCTTCAAATCTGCTTGGACAGCAGTGAGAGGAGTTCCTGCGGTTACGACAGGATAGACCGGTACACGATCATGATCGGACACTGCGTCTCCGCTGTTCTGGGATGGAGAAGGAATTGGACTGAATTCTTCATCCTCCAGAAACCTGTCATTGTAAGAGTCACGATCGTGAGAGTAAAAAGATTTCAAGTCGACACTGAGTACCTTGGCCTCTCTCTTCATCCTAGAGAGGACGAACTTCTTGAAGCAGTCGCGAGCTTCAGGAATGGAAGCATAGCCAAAATACTTCCCAAGGTTGTGCTCTTCAATCTCTAGCTGTTCAATGGGGTAGATAAGGAAGATGGACTTCAAATCACAGTACGATCTATCCTTCCCATCGAGCAGAGCACGTAGCCGAATTGCCAGCTGCCTGGTCTCCGGAGTTAGATCAATGCCGGGAAAAGACTCCATGACAGTCTTCTCA
Source organism: Mentha longifolia (assembly GCA_001642375.2). Lineage (NCBI taxonomy): Eukaryota > Viridiplantae > Streptophyta > Magnoliopsida > Lamiales > Lamiaceae > Mentha > Mentha longifolia. Next base: position 16,600,023 of record CM038113.1, on the reverse strand, counting down.
GCTTCGATCTCTATGGAGTTGACCAACATGGCAGCTGCAGTCTTGATCGGATCCTCTTCTACATCATCATCATCAGATGAAAGGATAAGATGGAGGTCAAGCTTTGGAGGCGAGCTGTGATGATGATAAGCTTCACCGGACTGCTGGTGGATGACGATGGAGGTATCAGATTTTGTTCCTCGAAATCTGTGTCATCCTCCAGTTGAGATTCGCTGTGACTTTGGCCAGCTTGCTCCGAAGCTGTTGACTGGAAGATATCACGAACAGAGGGTACAGGTAATGAAACCTGTGCATCGAGAACTGTCTGTTCTGGGATGTCTTCAAAGGTTTGACTGAGCAGGTTGGTGTTGAACTTCTATGGAGGCAAACTCCGTATGCAACCTGCGTGATATGGGAGTTGGAGATTTGATGCGCACAGACTTGGAAGGTCTGTCCAGCTGCTTGCTAGGGGCAAGCTGTCTCTTTCTCCGAACATCACGCTGCTCTGGTGGTACCCAAGCTGGGTTAAATCGACCCATGTCGTACAGGAACGGCTTCACCACATCATCATTCTTGGCAAAGATGGTCATGTCGACACCAATTATTAGTTCGAGCTGCTTCTGGTCCTTGGGGACCTTCTCCTTGTTGAAATAAGTCACTCCACTCCAGTTGAGGTTGGGGTGGAGGCAGTGAATGAGAGAGCATATTTTGGTGCCTAGTCGCAGATTCCTGGCAATGCGGAAATCGGTCACCACTTAGCCTTCATAGGTGACCGAGAGCTGTTTGACTTCTTCATTTAGGAGCTCGAGGAGAAATCGGGCCCAGTTCACGTTTAGACGCTGCACGATTGCAGTCATTACTCTAAACTTCGCTGGAGTGACAGCGTCGTGGTTACCAGAGTAACCAAGGAAAACTTTGTGAACGAAGTCAAAGAGGGCTCTATACGCAGGTCTTAATAGAGGGCGCGAGAACCTCTTTCCATCATACTGGGTTGCAGGCTGCATGAGAGCTTTCTGGTAAACTGCTTCTAGATCTGTATCTGGAACGTCCAAAATTAAACCCATTGGCTTGTGATACAGGATCTCCACAGTTCCTCAATCCGCGATGCCGTAGGTTCGAGAGATGAGCGAGAGAATTGGAATGGGCTCGTCGCGTACACCAGGTACAGGAAGATGAAATTGGGCAGAGTCGACATCTTCCGGGCAAAAATATGATAGAAAGAACATTTCGACTTGCTGCGGAAGCCAGAATTTTGGCTCATGAGTAATAATCTTGTAAAATCCGTCCGCTTCCTGGATGGCGGAGTACATCTCGTTCAAGTCGGCGTAATCATAGGTTGAAAGATTTGCCGCAGGCTCTGTGAGAATGTACTGCTTGTAGATACTGGATCTTCTGCTCGGTTGTTTGTGGAAGAGATTGAGATGTAGATTCTCCTGCCATTTCAAGAATGTCTAAATGAGAACGTGAATTTGGGAAATTTTGAAAGAGAGTTGCAGAGAAAAATGGCAGAAGAATGCATAAATTGAATTTGGGAACGACGATGCACAGTTACATTCTTATTTAAAAGATAAAGCGGGCGGTTGAGATTGAAGTAAATCAACCGTTCAACGGATGGGATTGAATCCCTGGAAATCCGTGAGATAGTGGGCGCGTGGGATTGGTTGTGTATCCCACTCGCACTACCCTATCACTCAACCGTCGCCTCGCATTAAATGCGGATTTGAGACCTTGCATGCGCTTTTTGACATACATGGAAAGTGAAGCAAGAATGTTAAGTACTGTGTCAGAATATCCTTAACAAAGATTTCAATAAATAACAAAATACATGCTTCAATAAATGAAAATGATTGATAAGGTATATAATTGATTAAGTGAAGCAAAAATATTTCAATGAGGTTTGAATATATGAAATATTAAGGCATATCATTGACATATATAGAACTTGATTAAGAAAATGGAGACTGATACAGGTCATCCATTACACTTCCCTATTCAAACTCTTATTCACAGTTTCTGATCAGAAAGGTTCCATTGGTTATCAGTTCACAGCTCTTATCTAGCTGGACTGTCCTTTGTGAACTGCTCTTGTGCATCCTTTTCACCAATGTGAGCTTTGATGAATTCCCACAGCTTGGCATTCTCAGTTTGCAAGGCTGCAACCTTTTCATCAATGTACAGCTTGCTCTCCAGTTCCAGCATGTTAAGCCTTCGAGACATCTTAAGAAACTCTACTTTGTAAAAGGCTAACATTTGGTCCACTGCTATGGAGCTGTTGAGAGAGGATGTAGGAGCTTCAGTGACAGGAGCTTGGGACTGAGCTTTGGACGGGAAACCTGGAGGGGTGCCTGGAGGGGAGTGTTCGACAGCAGGTTTCACTCCAACCTGTGGAGAGGCAGGTTGCAGTGTGGTCGCAGGTGGTGTGAGATCTGCCTCCACAAAGGTTGCTGCTGTAGATCGAGTGATGCGCTTCTGAGAGGGCGCAGATTGCAGATCCTCCAGCTTCCTCTTTCCTTTTCTGACTGACTCAGTCTGGATGCTGTCTTCTTCATCAGCTTCACAGCTATCATCTTCTTCAGCTACATCTACCTTTGAGTCACGCATTTCTGTGAGCAGAAGCTTGGCTGCACCTTTGGCCTTGTTGATCTTGTGAGGCAAGATGCCAAGAATCATGATCAACTGATTGCAGGTGTGAGGAACAAGCTTGTCATTAGGAAATCCAGTGCAGACACGCCTATACGCGATTTGTAAGCGTTCTCTGCAGAATGATAGAGAGCTTGGTGCCATGACAAAGTTGCATGTTGGCCTTGATCCTAGCAGGTAGCTCTGCAGCTTCCTTGATGAACAGATTGACTAGTAATCTGGCCCAGTTAACATGTAACTGCTTCACCACAGCAGTTAGCAGTTTAAACTTCGATAGAGTGACAGATTCGTTCGAGCCTAGGTAAGAGAAGAACACGTTGTGAACGAACTCGAACAGAAATCTGTACTCGGACTTCAGGTCGTGGCGGTTGAAAGTTCTCTGATCATAGATCTTCTTGGGCTCGAACAGAGCTTGTTGATATACATCGTTGACGGATTCCATGGGCACATCATCAACCGTTGTGATACCCCTGTATCCGATAACCTGTAGGTTTGAAGGACGAGAGGAAGAAGATGACGCGTTCTTCTTCACTGTTGACTAGAAAAGTTGCCGTTGCGGGGTCTCCGGCCATTGATTCCAGAGAACACAGCAAATAAGCATCACTTTCCGGTAGCGTCATTCGTGGATGTTGAGTGATGATGTTGAAGAAACCATCACATTGGGTGATAGCCTCAATCATCTGATCCAAACCTCTGTATCCATAGGAGTCTAGCACAGCAACTTTCTCAAAGAAGATGAGAGGGGTTACTTTCTTCACTTGAGCATTTAATGAATCTGTAGACATTTTGCAGAGAGAGAGTAAGGATTATGAAATTCTGAGTTTATGAAGATGAGAGAACGAAAGAAATTTTGAAATTTGATTTCAGAGGATTTCAAGAAACGCGTAATGAGATCAAGAATTTTCTTTCTATTTATAGACCTCCAACGATCAAGATATGATAGATACTCATTCCTTGTTTTTCATGAAAAACTTTTCAAATTCTTAACAGTAAAAGGAAAAAAAAACATATATGACAGAATATATGGGGAGAGGAAATAATTTCAGCTAAGATTTAAATGGAGATTGATACGATATCTCCAGTTCCCCCTTAAAGGTTGACCGGTGATTGTTGACTTTCAACGCAGTTTGTGGCTTCAAGTTGCGTGTCACCTAACTGCTTCTCGTGAGCTGCAGTTTCCAAGTCTATCTGTCTTTAGCTGTTCTGTACTAGTGAACTCCCTCTTTGTTAGTCTGCAGTTTCCAAGTCAGTCTGCTCTTGGCTGACCTGTGCTAGTGAACTGCTGCCATTCTCTGACTTAGGCTGTGTATCCATTCTGAGCATTCCAAGCTTTCCACACAGCATTTTGAATCTCTCTTCCATGAGAGGTTTTGTTAGAATATCGGCTCTTTGGATGTCGGTATGGTTTTTCTCAACTGTTATATCTTGTTTTTCCACGTGATCTCTTATTAAATGATGCCTTATATCAATATGCTTGCATCTGGTATGGTAGACAGGATTCACAGTGAGAGCTATGGCGCTTGTGCTGTCACAAAAGATAGGTACTTTTCGAACAGTGACATTATAATCTTTGAGTTGTTGTTTCAACCAAAGAATATGTGCGCAACAGCTTGCTGTTGCCATGTACTCAGCTTCTGTTGTTGAAGTAGCAACTGAAGTTTGCTTCTTAGAGAACCAAGAGATCAACTTGCTTCCAAGAAACTGACAGGTCCCTGATGTGGACTTTCTATCCAGTTTGCATCCTCCATAATCTGCATCTGCATAGCCAGTTAGTTCAAAATTATCATCACAAGGGTACCATAAACCGAAGTTTGCAGTTCCCTTGACATATCTAAGGATTTTCTTGGCTGCTTCTAGATGCGATTCCTTTGGATTAGCTTGATACCGAGCACATATTCCAACTGCAAAAGAAATGTCAGGTCGACTTGCAGTAATATAAAGTAAAGAACCAATAATTCCCCTGTACAAAGTTATGCTGGCAGGTTTTCCTTTAGAATCTGGATCCATCTTGCCATTTGCAATCATTGGAATCTTCAGAGGTCTGCTATCTTGAACACCAAATTTGGTTGCCAGCTTGTTAGCATATTTGGATTAACAAATGAAGATACCATCCGCAGATTGCTTGACCTGCAGGCCGAGGAAGAAGTTCATCTCCCCCATCATGGACATTTTGTACTCACACTTCATGAGTTCTCCAAACCTGTCACATAGAAATTTTGACCTAGATCCAAAAATAATGTCATCAACATAAATTTGTACAAGAAGAATATCATCCTTGTACTTAAAGGTGAATAATGTTCTGTCGACTGATCCTCTTTTAAAACCAGAATGCAGTAGGAATGTAGACAACGTCTCATACCAAGCTCTGGGAGCTTGTTTCAAACCATATACTGCTTTGTGCAGTTTGTAAACTTTCTCTGGACCTGCTTCCTCGAAACCTGGAGGTTGTTCAACGTAAACTTCTTCTCCTAGGATTCCGTTGAGGAAAGCACTCTTCACGTCCATTTGATAGACTTTGAATCTCTGATGAGCTGCATATGCTAGAAATAATCTTATTGCTTCTAATCTTGCTACTGGTGCGTAGGTCTCATCATAGTCTATTCCTTCTTGTTGACAGTAACCTTTGGCAACTAATCTTGCCTTATTTTTGATTACTTCAGCATTCTCATCTTTCTTGTTTCTAAACACCCATTTTACGTCAATCACTCCTTGATGTGTAGGACGATCAACTAGTGACCATACTTCATTTCTTTTAAACTCATTGAGTTCCTCTTGCATAGCTGTAACCCAGTCGTGGTCGGCAAGAGCTTCTTCAACAGTTTTGGGTTCAGAGTAGGATAGATAACAGCTTAGTAGACAGCTTTCACCTATCTGTCTTCTTGTCTTCACACCTGCCCTTGGGTTCCCAACAATGAGATCTTCAGGATGAGCATCGACCCATCTCCTTCGACGAGAGATTTCTTCTTCTGTGAGAATTGGTTCAGGGTCTGGTATGGGATCTTCAAACTCAGGTATAGGTTGAGGAGTGAAGGGGTTAAGCTGTTGAAGTTGTTCAGCAAGCTGATCCATTGACAGTTCTGCATTGACTGCAGGTTCTATTGAAGTTTCTGGATCAGTTGAAGAGAAGCTTGTTGGAGGAGCTTCGGTTCCCCCTTGGTTCATTCCCCCTTGCTGAATGGGTGGATTTTGTGAATTAGAATCTTGTACAGGCTGAGCTTCTTCTTCTTCCAAGTCAGTTGGACTCCATATTAGTATTTCATCTCGAAACTGCGTGTTGGAGCCTGTTTGATTTTGACTTGCACCTGTACTTTCATCCGGTTGGGTCTCCCTATACTCACAAATAGATTCATCAAAAACAACATGTGGGGTTACTTCCACAATATGAGTTTTCTTGTTAAACACTCTGAAAGCTTTACTGATCTCTGAATATCCTAAAAATATTCCTGGATCTGCTTTGCTATCAAACGTTTTCAACTGTGATATCCCATTATTATGAATGTAACACACACAGCCAAAAGATTTAAGATATTTAAATCGAGGTTTCTTATCCTTCCACAGCTCGTATGGAGTCTTTCCATGTCTTGTATGAATGACTGATCTGTTCTGAGTGTAGCAAGCTGTGTTGATTGCTTCCGCCCAGAACTTCTTGGGAAGATTGGTTTCATTCAGCATCGTGTGAGCTGCTTCCTTTAGTGATCTGTTGCGTCGTTCAACAACACCATTCTGTTGAGGTGTGCGAGCTGCTGAAGTTTGATGAGTAATTCCACTTTTGGTGCAGTATGATTCAATCATATGATTAAGAAATTCTGTTCCGCGATCGGATCGGATTGAGATCACACTTTTGTTCTTCAATTTTGACAGTTTGGTGAGCAGCGCAGGTAGCTCCACTAGTGTCTCCTTCTTTTTATGTAAGAAAATAACCCAAGTATATCGTGAGTAATCTTCAACAATAACTAGAGTATACTTTTTACCATTAATGCTTCTGGGAGTCACTGGACCGAATAGATCCAAGTGGAGTAGTTCCAAGATTCTACTTGTGTTGCGAGCTGCAATGCTTGGAAATGATGATTTGGTCTGCTTTCCAGCTTGACAGGCTTCACAAACATGATCTTTGTAGTAGACTTGATCTGGAAGATCATCTGCGAGCTTCTTGCGAGCGAGCTTATTGATGGCTTTGAAGTTCAAGTGACACAGTCTCTTGTGCCATAACCAGCTTACTTCAGGTGCAGATTTGGTGACCAGACAGGTTTCTTTTTCATCTGACCATTGTACTATGTACAAGTTATCCTGCAAAATACCGGTAAGAAGAATTTCTTCTCCTTCCTTGTTCTTTATAGCACACTTGTTAGCAGAAAACTCTACTCTTTTTCCGTTTGAGCAGAACTGGCTTATAGAAAAGAGATTATGATTTAAACCTTCAACATAGGTGACATTAGATATTGTTGTTTTACCAACAATTAGATTACCGTAGCCTCTTGTTTTCCCTTTAGAGTCTCCTCCAAAAGCAACTAGAGGTCTGTCACATTCAATGAAGTTTGTAAGCAAGCTTTTGTCGCAGGTCATATGCTTTGTGCATCCACTGTCGATGATCCAGATCGCCCCGCGAGCTGCTCGCTTCCTCCTTTGAGTTTTCCCATCCTGCAATTAGACAGTTTTAGCAACCCATATGAATTTGGGTGCTTTGTTAGCAGGTTGAGATTTGGCAGCTTGGTTTCCAAGCTTCCTCTTTTGTAAACTCCTGTTAACTCGTGGCTTGGTCCGTTGCACATTTGAGTAGGTTCCATTTGAGTATACAGTTTGCAGTTGGTAATGAGCAGGTTGATAAAGATCATTTCGATAGCACTGTTCCATGTAACCACATCTGCATTGATCATTTACAAATCCACTTCCATGTGGAAATCGATATTACATACTTGACAGCTCAGGATATTGGTACCAATGATGGTTGTACCAGTAACCTTCATAGTCAGGTCTCTGCTGGTTTGGCCACTGCTCATAGTAGTTTTGTTGAGGTCGAGCAGTTTTCGGTTGAGAAACTGCTTTTCCTTTGTTAGCAGTTTGCACTTTTCTTTGAGTAGGTTGGCTTCCTTTTTGATAAGCAGGTTGACCATGCAGTTTCCTAGGTCGCACAACCTTTTGCTATTCTACTGGCGGTCTCAGCTGCTGTTTCCTGATGGGTTTTCCATACTCTTTTATCAGGATTGCTTGAGGTTACCGGGCTGGATTCTTCAATTTTATTTGTTTATCTGGCAAAGTGTGATGAGCTTTGCCTTCAGCCAATCCCTTTTCTTTTACAAACAGGACCTTATCTTTCTCCTTGACTCCGCTGGTTTGACCATGGAATCCGACGCCAAACTTTATCTGAGCAGGTCTCTGGGCAGCTTGCAAGACTTCAAGCTTTTCGCCATTTTTGTTCATTCTCATTAGGACTTGTTGAAGCTTGAGCTCTTTCTGCAACAGCTTTTCATGCTCATTTGAGAGATTTGGGAGTTGACCATTCAGTTTGATTATCTCACTGTCCCTCTTGATAAGCGTTTCCTTAAGGTTTTCTTCCCTTAAGGCTGATTTACCCATTTGGACTTTTAGGGTTTCAATCTCCTCTTTTACTTCATCATATGGAGTGAGGCTTCCATCTAAGGCAAGTTTTCACCCTCCAGCTTGGATCCTTCTATGACTACTTGTTTGAACATTTCTGAGAGCTTCTTGTAGTCATCAAGCTGTTGTTGAAACTCTTCATACGTTGGGATTTCAGGTATTTCAATACCTGCATGTTCAGGGTTAGCTGAATATGAAGAAGAGGTTTTAGTATCAACCTTGTTTTGGACAAGATCGAGATCCTTTCCCATGAAGCATTCCTCATATTCAAGTTCTTCATCAGCTAATCGACATTCCTCCTCATCTAATTCATCATCGTCATCTTCGTCGGAGGAGGTTGAGTCTGATAATGTGGCAACAGCTTTGGCTTCTTCCTCAGCTGCGATCATGGCATTGCGCTGCTCCTTTAGCTTTTGGTCTCTTTTTGCGCGGAGCTCTTCGCGTTCAGCCTTTGATAAGTCTGGGCAGTCTGACTTATAGTGATCTGGTCTGCCACATTCAAAACAACCACCCGTGGGAGTGTTAGAGGAATTGAATTTAGAGGGTTTTGATATACCTTCACCTTTCTTGTCGGAAGAAGAGGTGGTTTGATTTCTCTTGAAATCTTTGTGATATTTGCGGAATTTGTTGAAGCGTTTTTCAAGATTTTCATTCCTTCTAGCCATAAGTGCATAGTCCTTCAACAATTTTTCCATTTTAGAGCATAGATCTTTTGGGATTGATATTTCTTCTGTAATTGATGCAGCTTTGAATGCAGCATCTTTTTCTTTCTTTTCGGGCTCAGTCTTCTTGCTTGAAGACGTTTGTTGTGACCCGTGCAATCTGATCATTTCAAACTCATTCCCGATGAGCAGATCAAACAGTTGCTCAGTTGACAGGTTGCTGATGTCCGACCTGCCGCGGTGCATGGCACTGTACACATGCCAGCTTGCTGGAAGAGATTGGATTACTTTGAGATTGAGTTCGCGCTGAGTGTATTTATCTTTCTTGAGAGCCGCGATCTCCAAGGTAATCATTGTGAATCTGTTCTTGAGCTGGTCTATGGTCTCCATTGGCTGCATTTTGAATTCTTCGAATTTACTGCATGTCACTGACAGCTTATTTTCCAGCATCTCTGTTGATCCAAGACTTATTGCTTTTAAGGTGTCCCACATCTCCTTAGCAGTTCCAAGATTTCTTATCTTGGCCAGGTGGACTGCCCTTAACTGTGCTCGAGATTAATCCTTTAGCGAAGCTGTCAAGTCCAGCTTCCTTTATTTCCTCAGTTGTGTATTTTCTGGGATCTTTAATCTTTGGCACATACGTTGCTTCAGAAGCTTTATCTCCTGATACATCAGTTTCGTAGGGTTCGAGGATGGGTGTGGGACCATTCTCGATGACGTCCCACATTAGCACATGATGAGCTTGGAGGCACATCTTTATTCGAAAACTCTAGTCTTCATAACCCTGTATAGAAAAGTCTTCACAGACACGGAGAAGTGAAGCTTCCATATTGACAGTTTATATATGCGCAGTTTGCAGACACAGAGATCTAGTTCAATTTGACACTTAAGCACAAAAAGCTTCTAGTATACAGAAGCAGTGGTCAAAAGAACCACCGCTCTGATACCACTTGTAGGTCCCGATAAATAGATATTGGTGTATGGGGGGGGAATACACTAATTAGCCAACAGTTTAGACTTTTCAAAACAATTTGATCTTACTGAGTCGTCACTTCAATTAATCAGAGCAGTTTAGTTTTTCCAGCTCAAACAGTGAACTGATGAGCTTGCAAAACTAACCTGCGTGCGGAAGTTTGGTGGAAAGGTTGGTTAACAGTTTTCAAAGCAGTTTTCAAAGAAAACTTTAGTTCAAATAAGTGTTCATGCAAACTATGAAAGTGACTAACAATATTCAAAAACAGTTTTCAAAGACAGTGCACATGCAAGACAGGTTACAATCGTGCAGGTTATGAGCATGCAAACTGTGTGAAAACAGATGATAAGAACAGAGAAACACGAGGAGTTTTTATCGTGGTTCGGAGTAAACAGCTCCTACGTCACGCCAGATCCCGTCGAATCTGTAATCCCTTAACTTGAGATTTTTCGCTCCTTTTAACACTGGTGGAGGTTCCAGTCCAAATTCAAGTCTCTCTTTAGACTGAATCTAGCACGAATCTTGAGTCGTGTCTCTTCTAACTTTACATACAACTACAATCTTACTAATGCTAAACAACTAGCACTAATAATCAAACTGGAAAGCTGTGAAAAGCTATCACCGTTTGGAATACAACTCTATCAACTACACTGAATATCAACAGTGATGGTAGTGAGAGCGTGGATTGTGTTCTAGTAAGACAGATTCTAGAAAGAATAGAAATCTACAAAGATCAACACTTGGGAAAGCTCTAGTGATTTCGAGTGTTGATTGTGTGAATATTTAGCTTGAGATTTCTGCAGCGTTTCAGCTTGTAATTTGAGTTTCCCGTGCTTTCTTTCTTGAATGTCTTGAGGTATTTATAGAGAAGCATTTGTAATAGAGCCGTTGTGTGTGTCAGTATGTGCAGAACCGTACATTGACACAATTATGGACGTTGAGTTGAGGACAGGTTCCTCAGCCACAGCTCAGGTTGGACTTTGCAGGTCACGCTTCCTATACCTCGAACTGTCTTCAGTCTTCTGTAATCTTCGCAAGAAATCTTCGAGTTTGGTTGGAGCAGATTACATAGACAGATTATATAAAGGAACGTTATGACAGGTTTGAGTAAAATAGGTACAAGGTTGCACTACCAACCTTGACTTTTACATAGCAACCTGTTCGGGTTAAGCTTGACTGATCCAAACATGGAGACCAGCATGTTCCAATTAAAGTCTATTGTCTAAGTGTGGTTTCTAATAGCATTATCAAAACTTAGTTCAAAGAGAGAAAAGGTTCCCAACATTGTGTTTTCATGTGTTCTGCATATATGTCTTTTTGTTTCTGCATATTTGTATAATTGATTATGCATTTGCACAAATAATTAAGATTATGCATTGAGTCAAAATTATTAAGCATTTTTAGTTGCTGGAATATTATCTTTTTTATTTATTATTTCCAAGCCCTTCAAACTATACCATACTCAATAAAAACTAAACCCTAATCGGGAAAACTAAACCCTAGTCATAATGCATTAGTCTAGAGTTTAGATTCTTGACTACGGTTTAGGGTTTAAATTATCATACAAGGTTTTTCCAGATTATATAGTTTTCATACATTATTTTGATGGTCATTTAATGTTTAGTAATAATGCATCTTTAAATCATATAGCATTAATTTATAAATATAATGCATTTCTTTAATGCAACAATGCATTTTTCTTACAACCATGATGCATTTCGTATTTAAAAGAATTGCTTATATATTATTATAAAAAGAAAATGAGGTATTAATGCATTTCATGAGATAATACAATAAATTGTTGGTATTAATTCAAAATTACAATGCATTTTGATTACAATAGTAATGCATTTTATATAATAACTTCAAAAACATGATTCTTCATTTTAATATTTTTTTTATGCATTTACGTAATATAGTAATGCATATTTTTTTATTTCATCTCTAGTTATAAAAATTATACCCTATTCAATAAAAATTTAATCCTAGTGAAGAAAACTAAATCCTAGTAACATTATATTAATATCACAAATTATTTCTATGAACCAAAAATAAATAAATCAAAAACCTGTAACTAGCTAGCATCTTCAACTAAGAAAATATGGTAGATAGTTTTGTAGGCAACTAAAAAATCGGTGCATAGTAACATTAATACCCAATTGATTAAAGATCTCTAGAACCATCATTTTATTTCGAATTAGTATTTAATGAAAATCCCTTGAAATAAGGAAAACAGTCAGTTACGTGTTTACAAAATGACAATATTACCCTAATGATACTTAAATTATATTCAAATAATAACTGCACCACCATTATTTAATATAAACCAACAAATTAATCTAGACCATTAGATCACATAGATTAAGGGTCTAAAATAGTTTCTAGGTTTCACCAAATAATTAGTTTTCACTTGATCTCTTCCCTATATATATATATATATGCATGAAAAACCTACTATACTAATGCATGAAAAACCACTAAAATGCATGAAGAACATGTCGGCCACCACTTGATGAAGAGGGAAGAAAATTTTGATTGAAAAATATGAAAAGAATGCCTCTCATGAGATAGAAAAACGGTGCGATGAAGAAGACCAATCGGAGAAACAAGTATTAATATTAAGAATATAAAAAAATACCTATGCTACTGTCGTCTCTAGCTTTTTTGAACGTGAATGAAATAAGAGACAAGAGAGCTCTATTTAAGCAATTTGATAAAGAGTTGATGATAAAAACGGACTCATTGTGAAGTTTATCAATAATAGGGTTTAGGAGATCAACCAATAGATTTTATCGGCCTTATTCTTGGAAAATAAGAAAATGAAGAGTCATTCTCCTACTATCAATCTTCTGGATTAAGAAAATAATTAAAAACTAAATATAATAACATTTAGCCTAATCACTAAATAAACTATTGGGCTCCAAAGAAAATTGGGCTGAAATAAACGAAATAAGCTTTAAAATAATTATTAACTATAAAACATACTTAATGTAAACATATACTTAATTAATCATGCATGCATAATTTATTTTCTAGAGGCGCAACTTACGGAGGTTGACAATTTAATCACACATAAATAATAAATCAATAATAAATAGAAAAAATGTAGCTAGAAATTTTTGGGGTGCTATAGTTTCCGTATAGGTTGTTAGAATTGTTCTTATCACGAAATCGTACCAATTATGCTGAAAGGATGCCATGTGTAGTGGTCCCAACATATAGACTAGGTAAGTTATCATTATCTGAGATATTTTGTTATTAGAGCATAAGTCTGAAGTACCACTTCAGATTATCCAGGGAGTATTCACCAAGAATATTAGACGGGCCTAGACCTTCCGCCTTTCTCTTCTATTTACATTGACTCCGAAGTCAAAATTAGAATTGTTAAACTAACATGATAATCATAAAAGAAACTATTAATGAAGATAAAAGATAATTCATTGAACAAAGGATAAGACAAAGTTCTTTACAAACAAAGCTAAGAAGAAGAAAAACGTGAAGTGCACAAAAGAGGCAGGCATCACACATTTGATCTAATCCTATTATTAGGGAAAAAAGGAAAAGACATAACTACCCTTACACAATTAGCTATAAATATTCTAACACCCTCTCTCAAACTTGAGGTATGGCAGCAACAAGCATCGAAAGTTTGCCAACCAAGAAACGAAAGCGCGGAAGCAGAAGAGATTTGGTGAATAAGTCAGCGATTTGTGACAACAAGGCAATGAATATGAGAGCGAGAGTGCCGATTTAGAGATGATGTCGAGTGAAATGGCAATCAATTTCGATAGGCTTAGTTCCCTCGTGAAAAACAAAGTTATGAGCAATCTGAATGGCACTCTTTTTATCATAATACATGGTAGTAGGCTCATGAAGGGGAACTCCTATATCAGCTATCAACCTAAGTAGTCAAACAATCTTAGAGGTAGTGGAGGCCATGGCTCTGTATTCGGCCTCAGAGGAACATGAAACAACCTGTTGTTTCATACTTCGCCATGAAATGAGAGAATTGCCAAGAAAAATACAAATACCAGTGGTAGATTTACGATCAACAGGATCACTAGCCCAATCTACATCAGAGAAAGCTCGCAACACGAGAGAAGATGTAGAAGAAAATAATAAACTTTGGAATATGGAACCTCAAAGATATCGTAGAATACAAAGAACTGCAGCCCAATGAGTGATGGTGGGAGATAAGACAAATTGACTAACAATATGAACATCATAAGTAATGTCCGGACGAGAGATAGTAAGATAGACCAAACTACCAATAATAGTGCGATACAATGTTGGATCTTCCAAGGCAACACCATCAGACGGTGAGTATCGAACATTGGCTTCCATAGAAGTGTCACTAGTACGAGTGTCAGTGAGACGGGCGCAATCAAGGATATCACTGACATATTTAGATTGAGAAAGAAGGTATCCCTAGGAGACCAACATATCTCAATACCAAGAAAGTAACGAAGCTGACCCAAATCTTTCATTTCAAAGCGAGTAGTCAAATCTGATTTTAGAGTAGAAATTCCATTTATATCATTGCCTGTAATGATCATATCATCAACATATAGAGAAAGAAGGATAATACCAGAAGATGATTCCTTAATAAAGAGAGCACATTCGTTGTCACTAGAGCAAAAACTAAGGAAAATGAGAGCATCGGAGAACGTGGCATACCAAAAGCGGAAAGCTTTTTTTAGGCCATACAAAGATTTCTTAAGCTTACACACCTATCCAACTTTGTGAGGGACACCGGGTAAAGGAGTCATGTATACCTCACGATCTTCATCAAGAAGATCTCCATGTAGGAAGGCATTCTTTACATCTATCTGAGTGCAAACCATTGGAACAACGATAAATGTGCGGGCAGTGGTCATCTTTGCAACAGGGGCAAAAGTTTCTTAATAATCCACACCGTATTGTTAGGAGAAGCCTTTGGCTACCAATCTTGCTTTGTATTGCTCAATTGACCCATCAGACTTGGTCTTGATCTTGTAAACCCAATGGGAACCAATAGCATGCTTACCAAGTGGAAGAGAGACTAGATCCCAAGTCTTAGTCTTGGATAAAGCATCGAACTCATTTGCCATAGCCTGTTGCCACAAAGAATCAAGAATAGCCTCTTTGTAGGAAGCATGCTCAGAAATTCTACGAATGGAGGCAAGAAATGAGCTAAATGAGGGAGAATAGGAGGAATATGCAAAATCAAGGAGACAGGTGGACTTACGTATACGATCAGAATGGCAAAGAAGAAGATCATCAACTCGAGGAAACGGAGATGGAACATGCAAAGCTTGAGTAATTGTAGCATCATGATCGGTACCTACAGGTTATATTCAACATTGTTACCAAAGGGATCAGTAAGGATAAGGTCAGACCATGACACAGTAGAAGAGTTGGAAGAAATGGAGAAGTAAGGGATGCGTTTGAGGAAACGAACATGTCGGGAAATATATAACTTGTGAGCGACACGGTGAAAACATCAATATCCATTTTGACAATCTCCATAACCTAAGAAAACACATAAAGTAGAGTGAGAGGATAGCTTGGTACGTTCAACATGAGGTCGAAGAACATAACAAGCACTCCCAAAGACACACAAGAAACTATAGTCAGATGTATGCCCAAAAAGACTCTCAAAGGGAGACATACCTGAAGTAATCATCGAGGGAACTCTATTTATCAAGTAAATAGCAGGTGAGAGCAGCTTCACCCTAAAATTCACTAGGAATAGAAGCATAGAGAAGAAGGGAACGAGCAGTCTCCATAATATGTGTTTCCTTTCGGCAGGAGTGTCAGTATAAGAAGTTTGGTAGAGAGTTCCATCAGTAGCAAGGACCTCACGAAAGCTATTGGAAGTATATTCTCCACCCAAATCACACCTAAAGCATTGATAATAGTAGAAAATTGGGTTTTGACAAGAGCACAAAAGGCAACATAAATACTTAAGAAATCAGAACGATGTTTCATAACATAAAGCCAACAGTAACGGGTATGATCATCAATAAAAGAGACATAGTATCTTGACCCTCCCTTAGTAGCAATAAGGGAAGGACCCCAAACATCAGAGTGAATAAGGTCAAAAGGAGATTTGGTAACATTTTCACTCCTAGAGAAAGATAAAGCAGAGAATTTTGCTAGTTTACAACCACTACAATCTGAAATGTCATGACTCTTAATATTTCCTAAAGACCACTAGAAACAAGGTAATTTAAATGAGGAGATGATATATGACCAAGACGAGAATGCCATAAATAAAAGTCAGATGAAAAAGGGTTCTAATGAAAACTAGATAGATCTACACTAGGAGCAGCAACTTCAGAAACTTGAAGATCCTCCATGATGTACAATCCTCCTCCCTATGGCCTGTCCCAATCCGCTTCTTGGAGTGAAGATCCTGCACATGACAATTAGTGGAGGAGAATGTGACAACACATCCAGAGTCACAAAGTTGACCAACAGAAATTATATTCAAGGCTAGTTTAGGAATATGATAGACACCGGGAAGAGAGACACTGGACGAGACAACAGAACCAACAGTTGATAATGGCATGGGAGTACCATCAGCAGTCACAACCGAGACATAATTGGTAGAAATGAGGGAAACGAATAAATCAGCAGTAGGAGACATATGATGAGATGCCCCTGAATCTAAGAGCCAATTTGAAGAAGATATACCTATAGGTTTCGGAGTTGACAAACGTGCAGCGGCAGACATAGCATGTGGTTGTTGGTTGAGGAGGAGCTTCTGAAGCTGTCTAATAAGTGCCTCAGTGGAAGTAGCACTAGGAGAGGAAGCTATAGCAGCTGTGTTTGGGGGCTTAGGATGGGGCTGGAAATTTTTGGGTGGTCGAGAATCTGAAGAATTTCCTTTGTTAACAAGCAGAGGACATTGAGCTTTCCAATGCCCTATTTGGTGGCAAAAGTTGCATTCATTTGGGCTTAGAATTTGGTCGATTCTGATTCTTGTTCTGATGAGAATTCTGAAAATGGTGATTCTTGTTTTGCGTGGAGGGGGAATAAGCAGCCAAAACTGATTGACTAGGAGTTGGAAGAATCCCTTTCAAATTTCCAGATTTGAGTCTGAGTTCTTCAGCCATAAGTTTGCTGACAACAACGTCAACAGTGGGCTTGGGACTATGATGGAGGATATTACCATGCAATGCTTTAAAATTATCTCGAACAGCCATCAGAAATTGAACAAGACGTTGTTCTTCACACCTAGCAATATAAGGGGCAAAAAGCTCTAAGCTCTGCTGATTCTGTCATGGATAATTGATCCCAAAAGTTTGTCATAGCGGAATAGAAATCTTGAATACTCATATCCTTCTGTTGAAAAGTACGAATATCAATCTCTAGCTATTACTGTTTTGCAAAGTTAGATTATGTATATAGCCTCTCCAAATGATCCCAAAATTATTTTGCAGTATCATACTTAGCCAATTGCATACCAATGGAGTTATCAACATAATTATTAATTCAAGTAATAATTTAGGTATTATTAACCTCCTAAACCTCCAGCAGAACTTCATAATTTTCAACATCAGCCTTAGGCTTTGATTTTGTTCCATTCACAAATTTCCACATCTTCTTCCCCATCAAAACATTCTTCATAACATAACTCCAATAAGCATAGTTGTTTTCATCTAGACGAGCACTAATGGACTACTGATGCGATCACAATACGCGGAAGCTGAGAATCGAACAACGTCAGACACGACAGATTCAATCCAAATATAACTATGAACAATCGAATGGAAATTCCCTGAAAATTCTACCCACAAATACACTGAATAGACGTCGACAGAAACCTAAGAAATTCAATTCCGATTAAGCTCAAATTTTAACACGAGTTACAACTTAGGGTTATGAAGAACATATCCAAAATTCAGCGAAAACGCACGAGTAGTTTTCGATTTGGCACGGTGGCTATTTTCGGGACAGTTTAGGGTTTCAAAAACGGATCTAGAATTAAACTACGGGTTTCTGAGATATGATGGTTATACGAACGATGGATAATGGATTTTTTGGATGTATGAAAGATGAGGGATGGCTGGGAATGAGAATCAAACAAAGGTTTAACAAAATTTGAAAATTAAAGGGTGAAAATTACCAGAATCGAACCTCGAATCTACAAGGATCCGAAACGCGATTATCAAGCAATCTTCGTGGCTCGACTAACCCGGATACTACGAGATATCACGAACGAGTCGATGAATTCAAGTTTGAAATCGCCAATATCAAACTCTACCTAAGGAACGATTTGTTATGTGAGACAAGAGAATAGCGTAAAGCTGTTTTTGCATTCAATCAAGTCTGTCTCAAAGTATGAACGAAAATTAACATAAATACTAATCTAATTCCTAAGCTAGGTAGGTTTTCGAAATTAACAAGGCTTGGGCTTGATAATTTCGGACTCCTTAATTAAATATAACTGGGCCAATTAATCACCTAAATATGTTGTGATAATTGGACTAAACTAAATTAAAAATAAATACAAAGTTTTTAAGCCCAAATAAAATATAAGAAAATTTGTTTTCTTGGACTTGTCTTCCTTTTCTTCAATGATGGACGCCCAAATCTTCATCTTCAACACTTGTTAAATTCACCAACTTGTATTGATGAAATTCGACTCCATTTGCCAATCTCTTCGAAACGTAGCATTGCAAATAACCTTGCAGCTTCTTGGCTCTCGACCTCGTCACTGCTCCTCCGAGCTGCAAGTCCCGATTGGTCTCTTCAATGCTAAGTCCCGTCTCATCATTCCCCCCCTGCTGAAAAGAATTCGTCCTCGAATTCAAGTCCTCCTCGACATCTTGATCATCTACAGGAAACGGAGACAAATCAGCCACATTAAAAGTGGAGGAACACTTATACTCACCTGGAAGATCAATGCGGTATGCATTGTCATTGACTCGCTCAACCACGGAGAATGGTCCATCGCCACGAGGCATCAGCTTCGACTTCCTCAAGTTAGGAAAACGTCCCAGGCTGAAGTGTATCCAAACCTTATCACCAGGTTTGAACAATACTTGCTTGCGGTGGGCGTTCGCCTTTGTTGCGTTCTTAACACCTTGAAGCTCGATCCTCTGTTTCACTTTAGCATGCATCTCTCGAACCTGTTCAGCTCTACGAGAACCTTGCAAACTCGAAAGATGATCAGTAGGCAAAGGAATAAGATCTGTTGGTGTCAACGGATTAAATCCATAAACAACCTCAAATGGAGACATGTGTGTAGAAGAATGCACAACTCTCTTATAAGCAAATTCAGCAAATGGTAAGCACTCTTCCCATGACTTAAGATTGTTTTTAACTAAAGCACGAAGTAAAGTACCTAGCGTTCTATTAACCACTTCAGTTTGACCATTCGTTTGAGGATGACATGCAGTAGAAAATAACAGCTTAGTACCTAACTTTCCCCATAAGACACGCCAAAAATGTCCCAAAAACTTAGAATCCCTATCAGACACAATAGTCCTAGGCATGCCATGCAGTCTAACTACTTCACGGAAGAACAGATTAGCAATATGAACAACATCGTCAGTTTTTCTGCAAGCAATAAAATGAGACATTTTGGAGAATCTATCGACTACTACAAACACAGAATCTTTGCCAGACTTAGACCTAGGCAAACCAAGAATAAAATCCATAGATATGTCAATCCAAGGTGCAGAAGATGCAGGTAGTGGAGTGTACAAACCAAATGGATTAGAACTAGATTTAGCCTTTTTACAAGTAATGCATCTAGCACAGACTCTCTCGACATCTCTCTTCATGCGAGGCCAATAAAAATGTTCATGCAATAGACTCAATGTCTTCGCAACACCAAAATGACCCATAAGACCCCCCCGCATGAGATTCTAACACAAATAATTCCCTCATAGAACAATTAGGGACACATAACTTCGAATCCCTAAACAAGAAACCCTCAGACACATAGTACGAGTCAACAGCCCTAGATTTTCCATCACATGAAGCAAAGATAGGTCCAAAGAAAGGATCATTCACATAAAAACTCTTAATATGCTCAAGACCTAAACATTGCGCATGCATAACAGAAATCAATGCGTACCTGCGGGAAAGAGCATCAGCAACCACATTCTCTTCTCCTTTCTTGTACTTGATCACATAGGGAAATGACTCTATAAACTCCACCCATCGAGCATGGCGTGAGTTTAAGCTCTGCTGACCCTTCAAATGCTTCAAGGACTCGTGATCAGTGTGAATCACAAACTCTTTCGGCCTCAAGTAGTGCTGCCAAGTCTCCAAAGACCTCTTCAGTGCATACAACTCCTTATCGTACGTAGAGTACCTAAGGGCTGCTCCATTCAGCTTCTCACTAAAATAGGCAACTGGTTTTCTTTCCTGCATCAAAACAGCACCAATCCCTATGCCCGAGGCATCACACTCAATTTCAAACATTTTATCAAAATCAGGCAAAACCAACACAGAAGCATTACACAATTTCGATTTCAACAAGTTAAAAGCATGCTCTTGGGCTTTGCCCCACTCAAACTTCCTATCTTTCCTACTCAACTCAGTCAATGGTGCAGCAATAGATGAAAAATCACGCACAAACCGACGATAAAATCCTGCTAAACCATGGAAAGACCTAACATCAGCACATGACTTAGGCGTTGGCCACTCCTCTATGGCCTTCACCTCCGTCCTATCAACTTCTATTCCACGACTACTCACAACAAAACCAAGAAATATAACCTCATCCATACAGAATGTACACTTAGACAAATTAGCATATAATTTTGCATCACGCAGCAACACAAACACATGCCTAAGATGTCTAACATGCTCATCAACACAAGTACTATAGACAAGGATATCATCGAAATATACCACCACATATTTCCCTATGACTTCACGCAAAACATGGTTCATTAGACACATAAACGTACTAGGGGCGTTAGTAAGGCCAAACGGCATCACAAGCCATTCATACAGTCCATGCTTCGTTTTGAACATAGTTTTCCACTCATCTCCCTCACTCATTCTCACTTGAAAATATCCAGAACGCAAATCAATTTTTGAAAAGACAGACGCTCCAGACAACTCATCTAACATGTCATCTAATCGAGGGATAGGGAAGCGATACTTTACCGTTATCTTGTTGATAGCTCGGCAGTCCATGCACATGCGCCATTCGTTGTTCTTCTTTGGTACGAGGATGACAGGCACTGCGCACGGTGACAAGCTCTCTCTAATTTGCTTCTTCTCCAGCAACTCCTTGACCTGACGGTCAATCTCCTTGGTTTCCTCAGGGCTGGTACGGTAGGCGGGTCTGTTTGGAAGGACTGCTCCCGGCTGGAAGTCGATCTGGTGCTCAATTCCTCGAATCGGCGGCAGACCACTAGGAATTTCGTCCGGGAAAACATCCTTGAACTCCTCCATCAACGGCTGCAAAACAGAAGGAATAACAACATCAGGAGTATCATTAGCCTTAAAATTAACTAGAACGATAGCATTACCTGATTTAATGGCGGTCTGAACTCCTCTTACACCGATGAACAAATTCCGGTGCGCCTTATCTAAACTGGAAGGGATGGTAACGTGGGCAGCCTTAGCCTTCGGAAGGCCCTTGGTTCCCTTAGTACACTGAGACTCTGCTGTGGACTGTCCAGATTGGATTGGCTGCTTGCTCTCAGCACGTTTCTCCTTCTCTTCTTTGTACTTCTCTTGCATACGTCGCTGATCTTCAATCACATCTTTCGGCGCTAGTGGCCACAATCGCGTGGTGCGTCCTTCTCGAGTCACGGCATAAGTGTTGGCGAATCCATCATGTATCGCCTTCCTATCGAATTGCCAAGGACGACCAAGCAAGATATGTGCCGCCTCCATAGGGATGACATCACACAAAACAGTGTCAGTAAAACGACCAATAGAAAAGGTGACAGGTACCTGGTATCCAACACGAATCTCGCCTCTGTCTGTCAACCATTGCAATCGGTACGGTTTTGGATGCTTTTGTGGGATCAAATTCAGCTTCCCCACTGCATACTGGCTAATGGCGTTTACAACGCTTCCACTATCAATGATGAGCGAGCACACCTTATCTTGAATGGAACAGCGTGAATAAAAGATGTTCTCCCGCTGATCATTCTGTTCTTCCTCTCGAATAAGGCTCAATGCTCGGATCGAAACAAGGCTGACGTGCGTTTGCTTCGGCTGTTCATCCACAATATCAATGTCGCCAGGAGTGAGCTGACTAGGGGCTGCTCAGTATCCCCTTTTACTTCTCCTTCTTCTTCAAATTCCTCCTCACTCGCTGATTCTAACTCATTCTGCTCGGTGAGGAATAAAACTCTGCGATTCGGACACTGGGCTTGAAAATGTCCCCATCCTCTGCACTTGTGACACTGAACGTCACATGCTCTCCCTGAATTACTATTCTCAGGCTGACTAGGCTGCATGGGGCGATTCTGAGAATTTCTGTTCGGTGCAGGCGAGGTGTAGTCAGGTCTGCGAGAGGGCTGTGGTGCAGACTGCTCAGAACGGCGAACGGGCTGTGTGGACTGGTTAGGAGGACGTGTAGGGGCTGTCCTAGGTGTGGAAGAATCACCTCGGTTCCAAGGACTCCTAACAGGCGTCGACTGGAAGGATCGACGATGTCCATCTCTGAGCTGCCGTTCTACAATAGATGCATAATGGACCATTGCTTCAACTGAATCGAATTCCTTCAATTCGACTTCACAAGCAATATCTGGATTCATTCCTTCAGTGTACCGGTTGAGTGTGGCAATCAGGGTCTCTTCCTTACCAACCCGGTTCATAGCTGTCTCGAGCTCCTTGTGGTACTCTTCAATTGAACGAGTGCCCTGCTTGATCTTGTTCAACCTCTTCTCAAGCTCTCGCTCATAGTGTACCGGAATGAAACGTCCTCTCATGACGTCCTTCATCTCTTGCCATGTGTCTATAGGTGGATATCGATCACGGCGTCTTCTCTCTTGCTGATTTTCCCACCACGAGGCTGCATACCCTCTAAACTCCAAGGACGCGAGCTGAACCTTCTTCAATTCAGGAAAGTCGTAACACTCAAAGATCTTGTTGACTTTCCTCTCCCAATCGAGGTACAAATCAGGATCATGTAACCCCTCGAACTCTGGAATGCTTGTTTTGATGTTGTTTAACAAGCTATCTGTATCGCCATGTCGGCGCTGGTTGGCTCGGAAATCACGCCTGGGAGGTGGAGGTGGACGTCGATGGTCACGTCTCTGATTCCTCTGTGGAAACTCAAATTCTGCCTCTGATTCCTCATTATAGCCATCATGTTCTTCTTCATGTTCATCATCAGAAACAGGCTTAAATACTGGCTGGGGCTGGCGGACAGGTTGTCGTCTGACTGGTCGATCTGGCTGAATAGGCTGGTTTCTGATTGGTGGAGGTAAAGTTGCTCGAGGGTTGAGGCGATCGAACTGTGCTATCACTTTGTCAAAAGTGTCATCGATCTTCTGCTCCAATAGTCAACTCCGCCTCTCAAAGTGTTGGGCCATAGCATCAAAGTGATACTTAGCATCCCAAGGCTGTTGAGACGATGAAGACATATCAAGAGGTGGGGTAGACGACTTGAGTGGGCTGTCTTGATTCTTGGAACCATCTCCGGATTTCATGATACCTACAAAACGAACAAACGTGAAAGAAAACAAGTAAAATCCTCACAGTTCCTTACAATCACTCGTTTGTTCTCTCAGATTTTTTTTTTTTTAATCACTCGTGTATGTCACTCAGATCACTCGTGTATGTCACTCAATTTGCAGTCACTACAGTCTCTAAACCTCAAATCCTTAGCAAAACTGATGTGGAATTCTCGGCTTGAATAAAGAACTCGAACTTGACTCTCGGCTTGGATCACAGGTATAGAAAGAAACACAAAGTTGCTGCAATGTGGGGTAAAATTCACAGCAAGGGGTACAAATAAGGGGTAAGAATTTCGGTGGCTAGGTAAGGGTTAAACAAACAAGGAAACAAGGAAACAAGGAAAGGCTGGAAATAAGAAGGAAAAGGCTAACTAGGAATCTTGGATATAAGTAGTAACAAGTTATGAGCACTAATCCGACCTTGAATCGACTTAGGAACTGAAACCTACACTATCCAATGCAACTAAACTAACAGATCTGGAATTTTTTTTATTTTTTTTTTTCAACTGGACGGTATGACCTTCAGACGGCTGTTTTTGGGCCTAAACGCAAACCGAACATGGCGTAGCGGTGTTAACTTCTAGGTCTCGTCGAGACGTTTCCGAAATGGTATTATGGAGCTTGAACGGATAAGCAGATCAAAAGTTACGTCCGTTTTAAGTTCTACCGACGGAAACTCAAGAAAACGAAGACACAACTACTACCCAATACACGAATGATGCAAGAACCAATTACGAAACACACAATGACACACTAGGGCCTTCGATATACTTTTTTTTTTTTTTATCAGAATTTTTTTTTTTTTTTTTTTTTTTATCGAAACTTTTGCCCCCTAATATGTCACGACACCTATTTGGATTGAACCACGATCAGCAAAAACTGACGTGGCTCTGATACCAAAATTTATGATGCGATCACAATACGCGGAAGCTGAGAATCGAACAACGTCAGACACGAAAGATTCAATCCAAATATAACTATGAACAATCGAATGGAAATTCACTGAAAATTCTACCCACAAATACACTGAATAGACGTCGACAGAAACCTAAGAAATTCAATTCCGATTAAGCTCAAATTTTAACACGAGTTACAACTTAGGGTTATGAAGAACATATCCAAAATTCAGCGAAAACGCACGAGTAGTTTTCGATTTGGCACGGTGGCTATTTTCGGGACAGTTTAGGGTTTCAAAAACGGATCTAGAATTAAACTACGGGTTTCTGAGATATGATGGTTATACGAACGATGGATAATGGATTTTTTGGATGTATGAAAGATGAGGGATGGCTGGGAACGAGAATCAAACAAAGGTTTAACAAAATTTGAAAATTAAAGGGTGAAAATTACCAGAATCGAACCTCGAATCTACAAGGATCCGAAACGCGATTATCAAGCAATCTTCGTGGCTCGACTAACCCGGATACTATGAGATATCACGAACGAGTCGATGAATTCAAGTTTGAAATCGCCAATATCAAACTCTACCTAAGGAACGATTTGTTATGTGAGACAAGAGAATAGCGTAAAGCTGTTTTTGCATTCAATCAAGTCTGTCTCAAAGTATGAACGAAAATTAACATAAATACTAATCTAATTCCTAAGCTAGGTAGGTTTTCGAAATTAACAAGGCTTGGGCTTGATAATTTCGGACTCCTTAATTAAATATAACTGGGCCAATTAATCACCTAAACATGTTGTGATAATTGGACTAAACTAAATTAAAAATAAATACAAAGTTTTTAAGCCCAAATAAAATATAAGAAAATTTGTTTTCTTGGACTTGTCTTCCTTTTCTTCAATGATGGACGCCCAAATCTTCATCTTCAACACTTGTTAAATTCACCAACTTGTATTGATGAAATTCGACTCCATCATTTGCCAATCTCTTCGAAACGTAGCATTGCAAATAACCTTGCAGCTTCTTGGCTCTCGACCTCGTCACTGCTCCTCCGAGCTGCAAGTCCCGATTGGTCTCTTCAATGCTAAGTCCCGTCTCATCAACTACAACGAGTCATCTCTCTCGGCAGCCATAGTGAAAAATTGAAGGAGAACAACCACAAAGCAAGCAAGAAAAACCCACAAATCCAAACAAAGTCACCAAAAACAAGAGTAGCTAGGTAAGCAAAGAACCTGAGCAACGTCGTCAACTAAGAGCTAAAAGGTTCGAATCATGGCTCCACTCTAAACTCCAGACAGCAGGCACGCTGCCCCCTTGAAATCCCCAAGCTAAATCATCGCGGAGTTGGATCCGTGAGATCGAGAATGATTCTTAAACCTGCTCTGATACCATGTTAAACTAACATGATAATCATAAAAGAAACCATTGATGAAGATGAAAGAGAATTCATTGAACAAAGGAGAAGATAAAGTTCTTTACAAACAAAGCTAAGAAGAAGAAAAACGTGAAGTGCTCAAAAGAGGCGGGCTGCACACATTTGATCTAATCCTATTATTAGGGAAAAACGGAAAAGACAAAACTACCCTTACACAATTAACTATAAATATTCTAACAAGAACTTCATTACTTCTGGTGAACTTACTCAGTGTTCTGCTCCTTTATAGGGAGGTTCTATACTTAATATTGGTTCTTCATCACTATTTTAGTATGTAGCGAGTTCTAAGTTCAGCTCTGATCGGGTCAGAGCTGGTATTGTTTTCCCAATAACATCCATGTTGCAAACAATGGAGGATAAAGACATATATAATTCCCGACGTAGTAATACGTATACTTAGTATTCTCATTAAGGGATTGTGCGATGATAAAGGGATTTTGTGAGTTTTGAATTGAATTGAATTGTAGGGAGTATTAATTTGTTAAAAAGGGAACCTTTTTTGATTTAATTATATTCTTACGTGCAGCTCTCATGAGGCTTTACACTAACAAAGTATTGAGCTGATCGATTCATGTGCTTATAATAACTAAGATTTTATGGATTTGGACCAAATTTACTCTTTAATTAAAGAACTTTTGTAAAGGGATTTGAAAATAACTTTTATAGAACAAATTAGAGATGTATAGATAAAATAGTACTCGAGTAGGAGTATTAAATAAGAATGGGTTAATTATGTGAAAATACACGAACTTTGACCGAAATTTCATTTTTTCCATGAACTTTCAAAAGTTCGTGTAACTACACGAACTTTGACAATTGATCAATTTTTCCATGATTTCCAGAAAATCTAGGATGTACGCTGATGAAATGACGCTAATCGAACGACATTGTCACAGACCAAACGACGTCGTATGTTGGAAATATCATCACTCATACTTTAAAATATATTACACGTAGGATCCACGTCAATAGACGTTTTGCCGAAGATTGAAATCGTGGAAAAATTGATCAATTGTCAAAGTTCGTGTATTTATATGAATTTTTCAAAGTTTGTAGAAAAAAAAAATCGATCAAAGTTTGTGTATTTACATGTAATTAACCCAATAAGAATCATGATTGTATTTGTAAGAGAAAGAAGATGTCGACGTTTGTTTTTTTTTCATCAATACTTGGAATCACTGTTGTATCTCCTCCAAATATTTCATCTTGCTAGATTATCAACTGCGTAAAATAGTTTGGAAAAAAAAAAGTGTTAGTAACCAAAATCACTGCAAATCCAAATAGTTACTAAATCACTGCAAATACAAACATATACACGGCACTTTAGGTTCCATTCTAAAAATACAATAATAATAAAATCAAAATGCAAATTACCATATTTACCTTTCATTCTAGTAATCTAACTTTAAACCTTTAATTAGTTTTTTAATTCAAAAATATTAGTCTCGAGTACGATTTGAATTTAAATACTTAGGTAGTATTTTTCTATTAATTTTTATAGAATAACATATCAATGTGATATTTTATTTTAACAAAACCACGAAGTTTTAAGGTCTTTTGTTGAAGATTTTCCTAAGAAAAGAAGTTTTTATGTTCAACAACAATATCAAATTCTCTTAAAAAACACAACAAACAATATTGTGCATAAATGCATATAACTAATATATTTATTAATATATAATTAGTTACATTAACTAAAGTCACATAATGTATGTGACTATTGCTAATAAATTAAAATACGAGCTAATACAACTCTTTTTTTTTCTTTTTCTTTTTTTTTTTTTACAAAAAAAGAACTAATAAAAAAGAATTGGAATGAGGAATGACCTTAAAGGAGACAACTCCGTGCTGCACGGCGGTGCGCGGCCGGCGTCAATTTCCGATTGGTTGATGTTTCGGCAAACGATTTTGAACGGAAAACCCTGCATCTTCCTCCCTCTCACGATCAAATCGATCCGCCCCTTCACCCTCACATCCACCACCAGCACGTGCGCCTCCGCCCTGCTCTTTAGATCATGCGCCACCCGATCGTCCGACACCACGTCCTTCATCCCCGCCGCCACCTCCAGCAGCGTCGAATTTGCCGGCGGTTGCCGCACGTCGGCCAGCCTCACAATGCCGAATCGAACTCCGCTTGCCGCCACGGAGGTAATCATCTTCCGGTAGATGAGCACCGTCCTGTCGCCGGCGTTGGTGGCGTTGAGGAAGATGGTGAGATCCGCGGCGGTAACGTGGAGGCGCTGGATGCAGACCTCCGGGATGTGCGATTTGAGGAAACCGTAGTAGAGGCTGCCGCAGAGGAGGAGGATGAAAAGCAGGAGGCCGAGGACGATGGAGATCCAGAAGTAGCAGGAGTCGCACATCCCACCGCGAATGCCGCACCGGCGGCGGCGATTGATGGAAATTCGGGATTCGAGGTCGCTGTAGTCGCGGCGGTGTTCCCTCGGTGGTAAGATGGTGTCTTCGCTGAAGGAGACGTGGCGGCTGAAGCTCTTCTGCCTAGCTGGTTTCGAGGTCGAGATCGAGGCCTCCATCGCATCGTTACATCAACGCTCTCTCTCTCTGTCTGAATTTTGATTAATTAATTTATAGGTATAATATGATCTTCTTCATCAACTGCATTTCAATTTCAATGCTTGATAAAATCTTACACTTGCTATTAGCCTATACTGATAAACGTAGAATTGATTTATATGTCTCTTAACATATCACAGAGCAATCAGGTTTCGTATCAAAATAAAATATACATATATATTTTCATTTTCAGCTGTTAAATCATTTGCACTAAATTTAACTCCGAATTTTCAGTGATTTTTTATGGTGAGAAATATTTTTGAATTTGTGGTCCGCTCTTTGTCAATGTAACCTTACGACTTCAACTCAACGGAGTACTATTCTTGGCTTTGCACTATGCTAGCTTCAAACCCATTTAATTTACTTTATTTTTTTATATTTATATAGGTTTGTATGATTTCAAATTCATATTTAACTATTTAACACAATTGATTTCCATTTGATCCATATCTCTATAAAAACATCATGTTTTACAACATTGATTTTCTTATTATATATTGTTAGGGTTACGAGCATCATCTCCGAGTTCACATTAGTATGATATTGTCCGCTTTGGGCCAAACTCGTATAGTTTTTCTGCATTGTCAGGTTCATGGCTTACTCTCCAACCAAAGCCGTTGAAGCGCCGTTGGAAGGTCAACCCATCGCTTTGGGAAAACTGAAGGGACCCAAAGCATAACCAAAAGCGTAAAGCACGCTCGAATGATTTCACCTCTCATGGAGGAACTCAAGTGTGCTTTATTCCCGACTTTACACCATATGTTTTTCAAGATCGGTACCTCAACGATAATTACACACAAAGTAAAAGCGCCCCTTCTAGCCCTCAGAGAAGAATGAACAGAAGATGCTTTTACTATTACACACACGATTACACTTAGGGCGTGCCTATTAACCAAAGCCCTATTTCAGGGACTCGAGAAGAGAATCACTCCCTCAGTGAATCTAAAGCTTGTTAATCGCACATGTCAAAGCGGCGAACTCGAGACCCAAAGGAAAGAAGAAAGAAGTTGTTTAATACCTAGACAGCGGGTGTTTACATCACATGACCGGTGAACGATCTTTTCTCGACGAGTTTGTTGTAAAGCTGGGTCGGCAAGTGGTTTTCAGTGATGATGCAAAAGGCATCACCATGGGTTATTGTAACACCCTGACCCCCGGGGCATGTAAAAATATGCCTCGGAGAGAGGGCGTTATGGTGGGACGCTAAAGAAATCTTATGAATCATGAGTGAGCTCAACACTATGAATATGAATTGTTGGTGGATGGGGGTAATGTAATAATGATAAATACATCATAAGGTCTAAGCGATGGAAATAATGTTCAAGAAGGGAAGATGAAGAGTGTTCATTTGAAGGAACCGATCAGCGAAGAACGATTCATGTGTCCAAGATCATAGGGTGTTTAATCGATATATCTTTTGAGTTTATATGAAAGAGCTTTCCGGAAGATCTTCTGATCTGTTTTCCCGCTTGAATTCGATGTTGGATGGACAACACGCTACGAATCCAGCCACCGGAAGAACAAGCACCGCCGCCGCTGACCACCTAGCCGCCGCCGCCGCTGCTTTCTCTCTCTCTCTCTCACTTAACTCTAGCCTCTCCTTGATTGTGAGATGATCAATCACTTTACCTAAAGGCCTTAAGTGAGTATTTATAAGAGGAGAATGGGCTTAAGTTGCAGTCTTGGCCCACAGACCAAGACATGGCCGCCCATATCATCATTGGTGCCCCCTTATTAGGCTTCAATGATGATTGGATCTTTTATTCCTTAACTGTGGCCTATTGAGCTTTTTGGGCCAGATCAGGGATCTACTAGCTGATAAAACTAGGCCTCCCAATGTCTAAATTCTCTATACTCAGCCCAGAGTAAAGTTTAGATCATAATTATTAAAACATTCCACTATAGTAGTAATACTGAACTACTTGTTTTATCCATGTTGAGCTCAGGGCTAGTATTAGACTTAAATCACTCCCGTATTTAAGATGTCCCACATCCGTTAATTAATCTAAAGCTTCTGACTACTTTTGTTAATTAACTTCTTATTTAATTCTTGAGTAGTACCATTCATTCCTTATTCATCATACTAGAACTTAATCCACCTGCAGGGTTTAGTATGATAATCCTTAATGAATTCCTCAGAGGATGTGATCAACCTGTTCTACCAGGATATGGTGCTCTATTGCAGATGCACTAAGGATCGTACTAGTTATAATTGTTGCCTAAGATATGGATCATTTCGAGTTACAAGATAGAACTCTCAATCATGGTTAATCAAAGCAACAGACTCTAACTATACACCCTTAGTCACTCAATTAGAGTTAAGGTGTGCTGTTAAATAGTAACATTTAAGTCCCCGAGGTCTTGATTCTTCTATTTAGGTCAGAATAGAAGAATTCACCTCACCGTAATCCTATCAATACGATCAACGTACTAGCATAAACAAGTAACCAAGACAAGCTACTTATCTACTTATGCTACAGTCTAAACCGATAGTTTTATCCGAAACTATCTCAACTATGATAATTGTTTATATCTTAAGAGACACCGGCTACTACGGTCTTCCATGATCTACTACACACCATATAGCTTATAACTTTGAGATAATGGATAGATGTTTAATGCTTAACAAATAATTTATACTAATCAGATAGGAAATTGTTAGTGAAATATGGAAACCACATGTATACAAGCTAAAAGGCCTGCTTTTTAGTATACAAATCCATCATCATTTTCCCACAAGTGGACTCCTAGACTTAGTTTACAGACATTGATTAATGAACAACATGGATTAAATGAAATATCATAAGGTTAACTTGACTTATTATACATATACATAACAGCGGAAACATAGTTGTGACGCATGCGTGAAGACACATGCCGCAGGGCTACAACCGTAATATCCCTCGCCTTGGCCCGTCTCTCTCTATTCACCTCTCGCTTCCAGTTACCCTACACGTTTAGAAATATGCACAGTGGTAAGTACATTGATTGTACTCTGTGAGCTCGCCCCAAAATAAATGCCACTTAGGGCTATAGAAATAGATCTGCCCATTTAATGCAAGCTCGGGGGTTTTAGGAAAGAGCCCGAGTTGCCTTTGAAAACATATTTTGCATGCTCTTACTTTCTACATGATCTTGATAACATACGAGTGCTCAACATAAACATGACCCAGTCTACAATTTAGAGTTGTGCCGAGAGGTTGGTCAGCCCCTCGGACACCTTACCATTCTTCGTGCGCACACCCGTCTAATACCTTCATCAGAGGGCCGATATCGTTCATCTGCAGTAGACTGGTAAATGAATGCATAAAAAGTGGCAAGTCTAGTACTTATAAACATTCTTTTATGCATTAGAAAAACATGCAAGCTTTCATAAAACATTTCATATATTGAAAGTAGAGATCACAGTTTAAATCCGTTCAAGCAAGTAAGCACGTAAGCAAGCAATCGACTCTGGCTCCCTTCATCTCCTTGTTCCCTTGAGTTCCTTGACTAGCACCTTTAATCAAATACAAACCATCAATACTAGCCTTAAGCACATAAGTACTCATCGTAAACCCTCACTTAACTTATTCATATACTTGGTCATTTAACTAGTACCCTTTTGTACTTAGCTTATCCATCTTACTTAATCATCTCATCTTAATCATCATCCTTAACTTATCTTATCTTGTTCTTCTTATTTATCTCATTTCTATACGTAGACATTTTTAGCTATTGCCTCATAGTTATACTTAACTTATCTTATACATAGCCACTTAGTCTCATTAGCTAATAGTGAGAAAATGGAGTGGAGATTGAGGCAATGTATCAATGAGTACAAGAATCAATAATCATGGCTGGAACAAGAGTGAAGTGATTCGAGAATGGATGTGAACTTAAGTACTTGAAATGAGTTCGGCAGAATTGTGACACTTCGGGAAATAATAATTTCTCATAAGTGGCTAGGCAAAATAGAGTGAAAATTGGTAGTTCACAAGTCAAGTCATGTGGTTATAACATATAAAAAAATTCAGAGCAATTACACTGTGGGGATTGGGAGAAACAATCAATTCCCTAAGTAGTTTACACTTTGAAATCTGGGAAGAAGTAGTTTCAATCAGCCAACTTTGGGCTAGGATATCTCATTCGTTACTTGGCCGTTCGGGATGTAAAATATATCAATAGAAAGCTTGAACAACGAACAATAACTTTCATGCTTGGCTCGAAGTCAGATAAACAAGGGATCACATGAAATATAGAGACCAAAAATGTTGGTCACACGCTTTTCCGGAATTTGGCAGAATTGACACATCAACTTCAAATTAACATAGCGAGCACATATGAACTTGGATGAGAGTGTGTGACCTATCATTAGAGACCTAAGACAATGAAATTCATCATGGAAAAAGAATTAGGCTCAAAAGATCAATAAATCATTTGGAATCATGCTAGCAAGTACAAGGGTAGAATCTGGAAATTCTGGGAATTATGTTCTTGAAAAGTTATGAACACAATTATCATCCTACGAGTTCTAAATCGGCAAAACGAAGTTCATAACAACAATAAAAGATCAAGAACATCAATATACGAGAGGTGCAGTAGCTCGGCCAAGAAGGAAACGAGGTTTCTACCGATTGATTTCAATAAATCTTACATCACTGTTTGTCAAATTCATTCTAGAGCAAGAGTATGGAAGAAGATTCAACATGCATGATCATTCTTCTTAGGGTCCGAATTTAGATCATGAGTTATTAAGTTCAATTCATCATCTAAAACATGGATTCAAGCTCATATCAACAAGGGAGAAGTTTTTACCGATTGATAATGAAGAAAATTCGAAGTCTAAGCTTGGATGCGGAAATTGACCCTTGTGTTAGGATATTATTGTAAGGGGGAACTTTGAATCAAGTTGATAATAAAAGATGTGTTTTGATTCGATTCCAAAAACTAAAATTTACATAGAATATTTCCTTTATTATCTTTGATGATCCAATTCTTAAGTTACAATGTAAAGTTTAATAATGTATTAGAAGAGCTTACTTGTTAGGGAGCTCTTTATTGAAATGTAACTTTAGAGCGTCTAAGTGAGAGCGTCGGTCTGAAAGAAGACCAAAGCGTCTGGATTGGAAGCCGCAGGAAAGAGAGCGTCTTTCAAGGTCGGAGCGCCTCTTCAGGTCAAAGCGTCTGTCAAGACCAAAGCGTGCTTCCAAGTCAAAGCACCTATAGTGTCAGGAGCATGCGCTTCTAAACAGAGCGACTGAACAAGCTCGAAGAGCGTGCTTAGTTTAAAGCGTGAAGGAGCTCGCTTTCACCATGCAAAGCGTCTCCACCCTTAGCCGCTCGAGCTTCCAGCTTGAGCCAGAGCGTCTGACAAGCAGGTAAGAAGTGACTACCTGCTAGTCCACGTGTACGCTTCTGATTGCTCAAAAGAACGGTGAGCCATCCAATCGCCGAATGCACAGGCCTAGGTTCTAACAAGTCAACAACTACTCCCCTAGGACTGTGTGCTATTTGTAAATGATTTGATTCAGATTGGACATGGTGAGGTGCACGCAATCTATCTTTCCAACGGATAGATTTGCTTTCCCTCCCTATAAATAGAAGGTTTAAACTACATAATAAAAAAAGAGAGAGATCAAGTGAAGAGAGAAGGCGCTTCCAACTTTGAAAACCTATTTCCTTCTCTGCCTTCAATATCTCCGATCCAACCTTCTAGCTCACAACTTAGGGCTTCAATCTCATTTATCCATAAGCCTTAGAGAGAAATCCAAGCCTTCTACATTGTACTTCATTGTAAAAGGATTTCTCATTAGTTGGAAATATACGAACCCAAACCCAAACCCTAAACGGAGTTTGAGTGTTTTGTATGTAAAGGTTGTAAGGCTCGTGAGTGCCTATCATATAAACTCATAGGCTCGTGAGTGCCTATCGTATAAACTCACATGGTTCTTGGGGTACCTAGTTAAAACCCCAAGTTAAGTGAAGTTCCTCACCGGGTTGTGGTGGGAAGAGTAGACGTAGGAGCGTAACCTCCGAACCACTATACATCTTGTCTTAAGAGTTCGTGCTTTATTTTTGGGACCAACAAGTGGTATCAAAGCGAGGTTCCAACAGACCCTTGTTCTTGATATTGGTAGCGCGAAAGCGTTACAGTGGGTCAACCGGAGCCGATTCATCAAAAAATCCGATCTCCCAACTTCACTCAAGGATAATGCTCCTAATGTCGCTTCTAACGGCATGAAGACAGTATCACTTCCTCAAAGACAAGTCTTGGGAATGACGGAGCATGGTTCTGTCTTCGAGCTAGAGCGCCTGTATAATTTCGTTGGCAACAACATTCAATCTACCACCTCCGACGCTTTGCTGTCATACATCATATGGTGCAGCATAGACAAGGAGTTGTGGGAGGCTCTTCGCTCGCTCACCCATGGCCTGGAGAAGTTTCCGGAGCAGAGATGCCCAGTGCTCTTGCAAGAGAATGTTGGAGGCTCCAAAGCGTTTGAGTCTCACGACTTGAACCACCTTGAGGACGTTAATCCACAAGGGAAGGATCTCTCCTACGAGGAAGTAATTATCATCGTAACCCGCGCTTCTCTACGGGATGTGGCAAATTATCATGGTAACATCCTTGACCACATGGATATCAAAGCGCTAGAACCTGAAATGCCGCTTTCCAGACTCGAAGCATTTGAGTCACACCAGGAAGGGCACCAAAGGTCAGCATATCCAACCCGTTCTCTGGAAAAACGAGAGAAGGATATTACGCGCGAAGGATGTTCAGTCAGAGCTTCGGCTGCAAAAGCGTCAACAAAGCATCCCGCTCGAAGCGTGAAATCTCCTCTTCACGCTTTCACAAACTATGACGATGAAGATCCGCAAGTTTGTGAAACAGAGTTGGTGACTGCTTTCTCTGAATTGCTTTTAAGGTTTTGTTCCCAAAACCAGACAAGCAATTCTTTCAGCAGATAAAGAAGGCCTCGTTTATCGACTTAAGGGAGAACGATAAGCTCGAGGGAGAAATTCTTTATGAAGCGGCTGACGAAGACGAACATATTCCTTTCCTCTCCCAACGTCCAGAAGGTGCACAGCTCTTCACACAGTCCTCTTTCTAGGAGCTTCTATTTGGTCTGCCGAAGCTCCATACGGAGGCCCGCCCTACACCTCAAGAAATGGGATTTTGTTACACCCATAAGGAGGGATGAAGAGTCTGGTACCATCTTATTGAGAGGAAAAGGAAAATGAGTTAATCAAGAAATACAAGTAACATGTATTTCTTGATAGAAGATCTTGAAGAATAAGGATGTACAAGTAGAAATGCAATGCCTTGTCATCCGAAGCGCTAATCTCGCCACTTAGGTCTCTAGGAGCTTTAGTTGTCTTAGCTTTGAAAATTGTAGTACTTGCTGCAATTTTTGAAACTATGTATTTGTACACCTGAATCTTTACTCGGGTTTTGGCATCATCAAAAAGGGGGAAATTGTTAGGATATTATTGTAAGGGGGAACTTTGAATCAAGTTGATAATAAAAGATGTGTTTTGATTCGATTCCAAAAACCCGAATTTACATAGAATATTTCCTTTATTATCTTTGATGATCCAATTCTTAAGTTACAATGTAAAGTTTAATGTATTAGAAGAGCTTACTTGTTAGGGAGCTCTTTATTGAAATGTAACTTTAGAGTGTCTAAGTGAGAGCGCCGGTCTGAAAGAAGACCAAAGCGTCTGGATTGGAAGCCGCAGGAAAGAGAGCGTCTTTCAAGGTCGGAGCGCCTCTTCAGGTCAAAGCGTCTGTCAAGACCAAAGCGTGCTTCCAAGTCAAAGCACCTATAGTGTCAGGAGCGTGCTTCTAAACAGAGCGACTGAACAAGCTCGAAGAGCGTGCTTAGTTTAAAGCGTGAAGGAGCTCGCTTTCACCATGCAAAGCGTCTCCACCCTTAGCCGCTCAAGCTTCCAGCTTGAGCCAGAGCGTCTGACAAGCAGGTAAGAAGTGACTACCTGCTAGTCCACGTGTACGCTTCTGATTGCTCAAAAGAACGGTGAGCCGTCCAATCGCCGAATGCACAGGCCTAGGTTCTAACAAGTCAACAACTACTCCCCTAGGACTGTGTGCTATAAAGTAAACGATTTGATTCAGATTGGACATGGTGAGGTGCACGCAATCTATCTTTCCAACGGATAGATTTGCTTTCCCTCCCTATAAATAGAAGGTTCAAACTACATAATAAAAAAAGAGAGAGATCAAGTGAAGAGAGAAGGCGCTTCCAACTTTGAAAACCTCTTTCCTTCTCTACCTTCAATATCTCCGATCCAACCTTCTAGCTCACAACTTAGACACGGTGACTCGATACAACCAATTTAGACATACTATGTGTCCTCATGTTACCCGAGAGACAAGTCATCGGGGATGCTGCGATAAACCCTTATCTTGCAAATCAAAGTAACAATGAACAACACATATATATCTAATAGCCTATCGAGATTAAGATCATATCTATAAATGCCGAGATCTCTAGTTCTTCACCTATTTCTAGGGTCAGTATAAGAAGAACATTATCTCACGTGATCCTGTCAATACGTTCCACCGTACCAACATAACTAGTGATTGAGACCCGTCACTACCGTCATGTTACAGTCTATTCCGATAGCTATCCCGAGCTATCTCGACTGTGACACTGTTTATATCTCATAATTATTATCAAACGTTGCGTGATCTCCCTAACACCCGAGCAATCCACATGTTCTAAAATATGAGATATTGGGCTTATTCTTATTAATATATTTACTCAGATAGGTGATTGTAAACAGTGGATCGAATACATGTCGTATATACTAAAACAACATTTTTGCTTTAGCTATACACAACAACCCCAATAGAAGGTCCTCGATTTCGTAGAAAGTTGTAGTTGTTGTTTGGCCTCTCGAGAGCCCGGAATCTCTTGAGGATTTAGAGCAAGTTTGTTACTAGCTTTAAATCATTTCCCCTTGGAAGTATAAAACAAGGAATACCGAGTGAAGGTATTCATCCCGTCGAGGATAAGAGTAGACGTAGGAGGGTTTCTCCGAACCACTATAAACTGTTTGTCTCTATTTACTTTATTTACAAGCTTTCGTATTTATCATATTTCACACACACGCGCTCTAAATAACTGAAACGGTTTTAATTGCAACTTTGCTTTAAACAAAGTCTCACCACATTCTGCACACTCTCACACAAAGCGTGAAGCTTTGAAAGCCTAACCAGCCTTCAAAGTCTCTACTTTGAAAAGGCCAAAAAGCAAAAGAGAAGTTAAACACTTCTCTACACACATATTCATCCTCCCCCCCCCCCCTCCCTACGTGTGTGAGTCACTTTCGGGACCAACAGCTTTGGATATAGAA
Organism: Mentha longifolia; assembly: GCA_001642375.2. NCBI lineage: Eukaryota > Viridiplantae > Streptophyta > Magnoliopsida > Lamiales > Lamiaceae > Mentha > Mentha longifolia. Next base: position 16,562,255 of record CM038113.1, on the reverse strand, counting down.
ATGTAAGCCCAATGAAAAACAGAAGGTTAGATCTCTGAGGTAGAACACTTGACGATATTCTGAGAAATACGAGTGTTCTTGGAGATATGATATCTAGAGATCTTCTTGAGGGAGGTTGGATGTGGCTTGAATAATCTTCTATCTCTTTTGGCTCTTGGCACATCCTCGCAACCTCTCTACTTATTATTGAGCATTCCTTTTGTATTTATAGTGAAGACTCAATTTACTATCCGTTGGAGAGATAGCATTTTGAATCTGCACTTTAACTTAGTGGTTGAACGTCTTATGTCTTCATTAATTAATTTTCCTTCTTTTGTGTATGGCAGTAGTCAACTCACATAGTATTCTCTGCTGCAGATGTCCCTTCCATGGATTGGGATCACTTTGCTTGTCTAACCACTTTACTTTATGTCACATCGCCTTACTTTATGTCCATCACTTGTAGTTTTTGCTGAGCTTTTCATTAGATGAGCACATAAGGATATACTAAGTCAAACTTCTGGTTAGGGCTGATCTTCAATCCTCTTATATACACTTTAGCTGCTAGTGATCACTCTGACTCTGACTCTGACCTCTGGTCAGAAACAGCAATCAACAGCTCTGGTCAGCAACATCAGTCAGCAGCTCTAGTCAATAGCACGTTTCTGGTCAGCAAGACTCTCATCAACACAACTCTCATTAGCATCACCATCAGCTTCTCCTTCACTTAATGTTCTTCAGTCTTGAGCCTGTGAAGATAAAATCTAATCCTAAGCTCCTTCATATTTGAGCTTTCTAACTATGCTAGAATAGATTTGACAACATCTTTTCAGGAGACAAAGGGATTTTGAAATTCAATCAAAAGACAGATTCCAATGAGTTCCCATTCACAATATATCCCAACAAAAATGCATTGTTATAGCAGTAATTTTTATTCCTTCATTAATGACAAAATAATTATATCAATGGATTATGTAAGGTTTTTTTTTTTTTTTTTTTTTTTTTTTGAGAAAAAGCAACGGTTCATTTTGTATTATATTTGTGGAAACCATTTCAAAGAGTTCAAACGAATTTTAAGAATCAATCTCGAATCCATTCAAAATAAAATAATGTATAATTTATGGCATGAACTTTGATTCCGTAGTTACTTTTTTATGGTATGAACTTTCAAAAACTTTAAAAAAAATTTGAACTTTGACACTCATACTAATTTTGTAGCATAAACTTTTGAATATTATAATGTTAACCTAAACTTTAAACTTATAGTGATTCTATGGCCCCATAATAAAAATCGACAATGAAAAATTGACAACTTCAGGTCACTTTTATATCATAGTGGGAAAAAATAAAATTAAAATATAAAATCACATCTCTATCTTCTCTCCCTCTCCCCCTTGTTTAGATGAATGCATGACCTTGAAATTAAAATCAAAACTTCAGTCACATGAACTTGGTATTTATCCACCACTAGATAAAGAATGTGATTTTTTTTTTAATTAGAAATATCGAGCTAAAATTAATTATTGTTATTTGATCTTGTTTAAAAAATCGTCGAACACTTGTCTTCATTAATTTTTGGGTAAAGTAGCAAATATAACCCTATGGTATACACTCCTATTGCATATACAACCCTATGATAAAATTTTGTGCAAATACCGCCTCACAAAATACGTGCAATTAACCCCTTGCACTTGATATATGTTTATGATTTTTTCCTATAACTTTTTTTTGAAACATAAAATAAAAAATTATTGTACAAAATATCCATAAAAATAAAATTGAAAAACATAAGATATAGATTTATTTTTGCATTAAAAATAAAATTGAAAAAAAAACTAATTAAACAAATAAGCAACTAAAGTTATATCTTATTTTTTGCATTAATAAAGTGTTGTATTATATTAAAGTATTGAACAAAATATTCATAAAATAAAATTTAAAAAAAAAGACATAAATCTAGCAAAATAAAAACACATAATATAATACTTTAATGTAAAAAATAAGATATAACTTTAGTTGCATATTTGTTTAATTAGTTTTTTATTCAATTTTATTTTTAATGAAAAAATAAATCTATGTCTTATTTTTTTCAATTTTATTTTTATGGGTATTTTGTACAATATCTTTTGTATTTTATGTTTAAAAAAAATTATATAAAAATAAAATTAAAGTTTCAATTAAATATTTATCAAGTGCAGGGGGTTAATTGCACCTATTTTGTAACGTGAGAAGGGCATTTGCACAAAATCTTACTATAGGGATGTATATGCGATAAGAGTGTCTACTATAGGGTTGTATTTGCTACTTAATCCTTAATTTTTTATTGTAGTATTATTTCATTGTAGGACCATAAATTCATTATGGGTCAAAATTCAAGTCAATTTTGGGGATTGGATCCCCTGCAGTGGGCAAAATACACAACAGCGTGTTGTGCTCCCGTTTCAAGTCCTTTTAACATTTTTATTTTATTTCTTTTGCATTCTTTTTTGTATTTTTTATTTTTTGTCTTTTATTTTTTGTTATTATTTTCATTTAAACTTTTAATTAGTAATTTTTATTGATGCTTTTATTTCATATTAAGAGTTAATTATTTCATTGTGTTTTATATAAATAATTACTCACGACTTGTGTTTTATGAAATATTAAAATATCTAACTAATCATTATAAGGTTGATAACTTCATATTCTAAAAGTTAATAAGTGCATTACCAGATTTTATATTTTTTATGATTAATTATTTTATTATTGTAAATCAAAATACAAAGGAAGAAGATTAAACTGTAAAAACAATGCTTAATTAGGCACAGCATTGTGTGCTGTGCACCCCACCACAGCAGGCGATCCTTGCCCTCAATTTTGTCGTTTTAAAAAATTTGGACCATAAATACAGAGTAATTTTATAAAGTCCATGCATAAAGTAACCAAGGGTCGCAAAGTTTGGGTCGTTTATTTAACCAAAAAATAAATATTAATCCATTTAGTTTCAACTTCCACATTCATAAATCTTTCATTTTCGGTACACTAAATCTTTCATTTAAATCATTTCAGAACAATATTTAATGAAAAGTTGAATGGTGTACAAAAAAAAAAAAAAAACGAAACAATCTCAAGAGTTGTTGGAGGAAAACACAAAACTACAAAAACTACACATGGCTATCAAGTTTCAATTACCTGAGACACTAAACACACGCGCCTCCAGCCACCACCGGCTCCGAGTCGGAGCCGCGCCTGCACGTAAAAAATCGAACACAGTTTTCAAAGAATGGAAGAAGGTTTTTTTTCTTTTCGATCAGGATGAATCAAGGGGTCTGCACATTTGAATCCTTGGACTTGTTTTCGTCGGAGGAAGGCCGATTCTCGGAGTCCGACTGCCGCACCTCCTCGATCATCCTCACCACCTCGTGCATGCTCGGGCGCATCTCCGGCACCTTGGCGACGCACGCCATTGCTATCTGGAGCATCTGCACCATCTCCTCCTCGATGTTCTGAAACCTCATGAGCTCAACGTCGAACACCTCAGCCGTCCACTCCTCGCGGACGACCGACTGCACCCACCGCGGCAGGTCGACAATGTCGTCTCGTGTCGGCGACTGGATCGGCTGCTTGCCCGTGAGCATCTCGAGGAGGATCACTCCGAAACTGTACACGTCCGACTTGTGAGTGTGCTTCCGAGTCTCGACAACCTCCGGGGCCCTGTACCCGGCTTGCCGAGATGCGGTGGCCGGGTAGTTCATGAGTGGGGCGAGGCCAAAGTCGGAGACGCAGGCGTCGAGATCTCCGTTGAGGAGGACATTCGAGGACTTTATGTTCCCGTGCGTGAACTTTGCTCCCCCGGCCGCGTGCGCATGTGCAACCCCTCGTGCAGCACTGAGGGAGATCTTGACTCGTGAATCCCAGTCGAGGGGAGTTCTTCCGGAAGTCGTCTTGTTTCCTGTTCCAATCAGAGGGAGTTATGCTATAATTTGCTAAAAGAAGTAAAGTTCGTGCATTTGGCCAATGAAAAGAAGGAAATCGAAGAGAGAAAGAGAGAGTACCATGCAACAAACTAGCCAAGCTACCATTAGGATAGTAATCATAGACCAAGAGCTTCTCATCCTTGGAGTAATAATAAGCTCTTAATGGCACAATATTCGGATGCTGTCCGACTCTGCCCACCACTTCCATCTGCTGTTCGAAGTCTTTCTTCCCCACGATGACCTCTTTCAGTCTTTTCACAACAACCGTAGTCGACTCCTCCAAAACTGCCTTATACGCAGTTCCAAAACTACCCTTCCCCAGCACTTCGGCCGAGGCTCTCAACAAATCCTCTAGGTCAAAGTTATATGAACACCCTTCGAAGAAAACTAGCTTGTTCTTCTCGGGTTCTTGCACACCACTCCCGAACTCTTCGCTCGGTTTCTCGGTCCTCCCTACACCAGAAGACTTGATTTTTGGTGCAGCGCCTTCTTCATTTTGTTTCCTCTTGAAACAACACAAGAACAATATCAGAGCTACAAGAAATAGAAGTACTGCACCTCCCACTGCAATAGCAATTATAGCTCCCAACGAGAGTTTCTTCGTGGACGTTTCTCTCCCTGTAGGTGGCAATGGGGTTGAAGGAGTAGAGGGTGGAGAAATAGGACTGCAAGATTCTAGAGGTGGCCCGCATAAAGAGTTTCCGATAAATGAAGAATTTGGGAACTCGTTCAGAGAAGATGGAATGCTGCCATTGAAACGGTTGTAGCTTAGGTTGAGACGCTTGAGATGTGGGAGGTCTAGATCGGGTATAGGTCCAGAAAGTGAATTATTTTGAAGGCTCAACGCTGTAAGATGTGACAGATTCTGAAACGTTAATGGAATGCTTCCAGTTAAAGAATTAAACGAGAGATCCAAGATGGCTAGCTGAGGAGGAAGCGAAGATGGAATTTCTCCGGAAAAGTTATTGTTTTGGAAGAAGACGTAGCGAAGGGAAGGGAGCGAGAGAATATCAGAAGGCAAGCCTCCACTAAGGCGATTGGCACGAAAGCTAAGAACTCTTAGGCCATTTAACTTTCCAATAGTGTTTGAAGGAATCGGACCAGTGAGCCCGATCCCAGGGAGGCGGAGACCAATCACACTACTTCCATCTTCACTACAATTCACTCCAGTCCACAAAGTGCAAATGGGAGAAGCTGCATTCCAGTTGAGCTTTCGGCCATGAGGAATGGCTGTCGAAAACGCTAAAAGGGCCGCAGTGTCGGAGCTTATATCACCAAAGGCCAGAGGTAAAAGAGTGACAATGATCAAGAGAGAACATAGCATTACATGGGAAGAGCAGTGTTTCATCAGGAAATTTGCCCAAGAACTCGAATAATTCAGAGATTGCGCTTCACCTGAGGAAGAGCAAAATTAGTTTATGAGTAGAATTGTGAAAAGATCAAACTTGGAACCCATAAGAAGAACGAGCAGAAAGACTAACTAGTAACTACGAGACATTTCAATAGTGACAATATCATTGCACGATTCAAGAGCATTTTATCATAAGTGAAGACAAAGTGACAAAGTTTGCAGTCGATTCAAGCTAGAAACATGTAGGAGTTTGTCTTAAAAAAGTAAAAGAAAACAAACTCTGGGCAGAATTCCAATACATTATTTCACAGTTATTCACGACTTTTTCACAAAGGCAGCATGTCATATGATGGAGCACTTTCGCCTAAAGACATCATCGCTTTATTGCAGCTGACAAAAAGAAGAGGTTACTTGCCATTGAGGGCTAGTAAAAGTTAGCGTACGAAAACTACAATTAGAAGTTAACAAAGTAGAATGCTTTAAATTCTAAGTCAAGATGGGCTGAAAAAACATTCCTTCTTTTGAATTATTCGTTTTAGCTACTGAAAAATGCCAAGGAAAAAGCATTTGGTTCACCACACTCCATGCATGAAAAGAGAAGCATGTTGTAATCAATCTATCTCTACAGAAAAGAAGTTAATTGAGCAGCTGAAAAGGAGACAAAAACCAAAAGAAAAAGGTGTGGAGAGGAAAAGGCAAAGGTATGTAATCTTTTTCCAACAATCTTCTAGCTGACTATTACTATAATCTAAACAAGCTTATTCTGTAAGAAAGTGGATTAATTACTGCTGGTAGTAACAAAAAGGAGGAAAAAGGGCAGACTTAATCATTAACCAAATTTTACTTGAAGACTAAACCTCACAATAATAAAGGCAACAAAATTCACCTTTCACATGATCCGGACTTAATTTCATTCCTTTAATTGTAGCATGAAAAGGGAATCCAAGAGAAATACATTAGTCTCAACAGAAAATGGAGATCTTTGATGATGACCAGAAAAATAAACACACACACACACACACAGAGCAGAACAAAAAGAAGAAAGCATGAAAAGGGAATCCAAGAGAACATTCTTGATGAGAATCCTAGAGTAAAAAGAACTGTGCTTTATGGTTAGTTGTAAAACAGCAAAGTTCCATATTATCTTCATATTAATACAGAAGCAACCGGACTAATTTTCAATTGAAGAGTCACACATTTGCAATTTACAAACAGTCTTCAATTGCATCAAATGCAGTATATATTGAGGCAAAAGGCCACCAACATTACAACCTCTGCAACAAAGTACGAATCTCACTGACTCAGATCTGTTACTAAACTTCCTTACCTAGAACTAAGCAACTTGGAAGGAAATAAACAAAACAAAAACAGTACATACTTAGTTAGAAAGAGAGAAGGGTTTGCAAGATTTACCTCGAGGCATGTCGAAGGAGCCCAGAAGTAATTTCGAAGATGGGGTTAATCAAGAATGATGAACTTGAGAGTCAAAATCGGAGCTTTTTCTTCCAAGCTTCAAACTCAAGTCAATGAATGCTGCAGAGAGGGAGAATTGAAGCTTACATGAACTTAGCTGAAGCAGCGGCATTTGCAGCTGCATTTCCAGTCAAGAATTCACACCATAAATTGGTAAATCCAAAGATCTGAGGGGGTAAATGTAGCAGAATTGTGAGCTGGGTTTTCCTTTTCTTCTTCTTGAGAGAATGAGCTGGAAATGGAGAAAGAAAAATTGAAGAGAGGGGTGTGAGTGTGAGCTGGGCAAGATTCAGAGACTGAACTTGATTCACTCAACCACTGAAAGTGAGGTGGGAAGTGGGTGGAGGCGAGGGTGAGAGAAAGAGAGAGAGAAAGAGGGAGAGAATTTCAGATGAAAATGAAAAAAGCGCTTTTATCGTTTTATAGGAAAGCAAAATGACATTCTATATCTCTATTATCATTATTAATTTTTTTCTTTTTCTTTTGAGTGGTCTATTGTGTGATTTATTTATTATTATTATTTATGTATTTATTTTTTGAGAGGTCTATTATGTTGAATTTTATTGACTCAAGTTCAGGATATATATATTTATATAAATTATTATTCAGAACAAGTGGAATTTAATAGAATGCGAAAGCAATGAAACAATTCCCATATATAGAAATTCAACTATTATTAGTTCTTTTTAAAGAAGGAACTTCAACTTTTTTTAAAATTATTCTTTTTGACTAACATACTCCGATTTACTAACATAATAACTGCCATTATAAATAGCCTACCCTTCTACTTTTCCAATAGATAATCATTTTGCCTTTCAAAAAAAACAAATAGATAATCTTTTTGTAATAATATAATATTAAGAATCAGAAAAAGATTTATTTATGTATCTCAAATTCTCAATTACTCACTCATATTGTCAGATGTTAACAGTCATATATATCATATATTGATGAATTCTTTTAGAATCTGTATTTCACAACTAATACAGTATATAATTATGAATATCGATTAATTTTATCTCCAAATCAACATATGATATTTGTGTACAATTATGACAGGGGTCATAACATAACTAAGAACCATTAAACAACACATGTATTAATAAAGGTGTGTTCGTTAGGTATAAAGGAACAAAACAATAAATATATAATATAAACAAAGTCATATTGAATATGACATGTCTGGCCTAATGAAAATAATTAAATAGAGCAGCATATTGAATATTTGCATGGAAAAAGACGTCCTATTTCTTTTTCTTTTTTTAAAGGTAAAAATAAACACCAACACAACGAGTACAAGGGGTGCTCAAATCTCTTCCAACAGTTTTACAACACAACAAACACTACAAATCATCATTTGAGAGATGATGTAGAATACAACAACAGACTAGAATATCAATCATTAAAAGAAACTCCAACACAAAAAGAAAAAAATGATCGAATCCACTTCCACGACCAAAATTAATTTGATTTCATTCACGACATAGTTCACATCCGGAATAACCCCTTCAAAAATAAAAACATTTCTAGCCTTCCAAATATTCTAATAAATACATTGTCAAATAATGATTAAGAGCTTCAATTCGTCTTCATCTTTCCTTTGTAAAACCCAACAAATTCGACAAAATGATTCCTAAGATTGTTCGAACCATCTCCTTGAACCTCAAGCCAATCAAGACATTTTCGCTAAATATCATAAGAAAACTTACAAGACATTTGATTCCTATTTCTTTATTATATATCCATCTTTTCTTCTTTTTTTTCATCATTTCTCATTTATCTTTTTAATTTATAGGTTTTTTCTCATCACTTCGCAACACAAAAATAGAATTATTATTATTATTATTATTATTATTATTATTATTATTAGCACATATATAAATTACCAATGTCGTGAAGATTCAACGGTGTTTTGAGGGAAATTCTATCATTTATGATATAAAAGTTAATTAAACAGCCTGAAAAGAAAATAACTCAAAATTGTTAGTTTAAAAGAAATCTTAAAATTGTTGCATTTTTATCATTGGATATGTTAAGTTCAAAGGATACGTTGGTCATGTGTTATCCACATTCTCATATTAGTTTGAACTTGACAAGGATGAATACATTTTATTCATGTAATACTCCTTTCGTCCACGGCACTAATATTATATCAGGACGTCCACCATTTTTTGTTACTTTTTATTTTGGGATGTTGGCCATTAACATTTTACACTTTAAGATTTTAATACTATTAAAAATATCAAATGAGCCCACAATTATTTCACTTTAACACTTTAACGCTTTAATTTAATAACATATCATCAAAACACATTAAATTATGTTAGGATATTTTGTTACGGGGGATCTTTAAATCAAAGTTATAAACAATTTATTTTGATTCGATTCCAAAACTCTCATAGTTATTTCCCTTGTTATTTTTGATGTTATAGTAATCGCGCTTTGGATTTATATTTTAGTAAAGCTTATCTGTTAGGAAGCTTTCAATTTTAAAGTGCAGGTCTTGGAGCAGTTCAAGTTTGGAAAGCATCAGTGTTGAAAGCCGCAGAAGGAAGTCTCGCAGAGCGTAGACAAATTAAACGCTTTCAACATATGGAAGCTCAGAGCGTGCAAATAAAGCGAAGCGCTTTCAAGCAGTCAGACTTAAAGCGTCTCGGTTTTGAAGCCGCACTTAGAGCGTCCAAACAATCCAGAGATACATTGACTCAGACTCTACAAGTTTGAAATTCAAACTTACGTCGGAAGGCAATGGCCGCAGTTGCAAAGTCCACATGTCGACCCGATATTGCTCAACGGAAAGTAAATGCTGCAAGTGTCACGGAAAGGGGATGTTCCGACTGTCGCTGACCAACCACTCCCCTACTAGGGTTTTCTTATTACCCGGGTAGCACCATACCCTCGTACGGAACTCTGAAAAGCACCTGACATTAATGTGGCTTTTCCAGTCAAGTGAGGAACACGCGCCGCTTCTCTCTCTAACGGGATGTAGGGCTTCCCACTATAAATAGAAGGAGTTGCAACCACTCAAAGGTTACACACGCACAAGCAATCAAACTCGCAAGCAAGAACTCAAGCATTCAAACATTTGAATCTCTCTAGTTCTTCAAGCCTTTAATCCTTTAGTGTGTCCTTAAGAAAACCTAGTTTTCTTAAGTATTCGCAACTTATTTCTATATCTACGTTCAACCGTTTTTATCCAAAACCTAGTCTCGAGAATCCTTATTCTTTATTCGTGATTTTCACCGTAAAGGATTCTCATTTAAAACGAAAATAAAAACTAGGTCTATTGTTTTAGATTGAGTTGTAAGGTTGTAAGTTTTTGTTTGGTTGAAAACTTGATTGTGAAGCTTGAGTTTGTATACTTAAGTGGAAGGTCGTTGATTTCGTAGAAAGTTGTAGTTGTTGTTTGGCCTCTCGAGAGCCCAGAATCTCTTGAGGATTTAGAGTGAGTTTGTTACTAGCTCTAAATCACTTCCCCGTGGAAGTATAAAATAAGGAGTACCGAATGAAGGTATTCATCCCTTCGAGGATAGAGTGGACGTAGGAGAGTTGCTCCGAACTACTATAAAACTGTTTATGTGGTTTACTATCTTTACAAGCTTTCGATTTATCATATCGCACACAACACGCTCTAAACAATCGAAACGGTTTTAACTTGCAAGAAATTTTAAAGTATCACCACATTCCGCACAACACTCACTCAAGCAAGAAGCTTTGAAAGTCTTAACAACTTTCAGAGCATCTACTTGAAAAAGGACGAAAAATGCAAGAGAAGCTAAACACTTCTCCACAACACGTATTCACCCCCCCCCCCCTTCTCCTCTGCGTGTGTGAGTCACTTTCGGGACCAACAAACTCCATGCACAAATTTTTTTGCCAAGAATTCATGGACGGAGGGAGTACTTTTTTATACAGTATTACGCAGGGTGTAAGGGGAGATTGTTAAGTTCAAAGGAAATATTGATTCGTGTGTTACCAACATATATTCTCAATATCAGTTTGAACTTGATGAATAGATTTGTTTTAATCTTTCATTCCTATATTTGTTTTATTACTTAGGAGTATTATTTATTCTTTATTTTTTATTCATTATTCTTTATTGGGACAGAATCTAGAATAGTCACTTATCTTAGTGAAAATTAAATAGTAGTCACTAACATAAAAATATATAAATTATAGCCATTTTCGATATGCTGAGACAAAATTACCCTTATAATTTAATTTAGAGTATTTTATAACCCAACAAAAAAAAATAGAAATAACAAAATTTCAATCGCACAAAATAGGGAAAATTGGAACTGCCATCAAATCTATTCAACCACCTCTGCCGCCCTTTGTCGGGAAATAGATCTACCACCATTCGTGCCCACGTCGCGGCTGATCGAGTCGGATTGTCTACAGAACAAGACAACATCTCCGCCGGTCATTTTGCACAATCGAGTCGCCGGCCCTACCCAAATATAGGAGACAGTATCGCCGCCATTCCTGCCATCGACGGCCATTCGTGCCGCCATAGTTGAGGAGAAGACTGCCACTCGTTATAATGTCAGAAGGTATGTCTGATTTCCGGCAGTGAAGAAGAAATTCCGGTGGACCATGCACGATCTGCGCTTAAACAAATCTAGGACTCGATTCAGATCTGAAATGATAGATTCGATCGAGTCACTTCGTATGCGATCGAGCAGTAACAACTCGATTGAGAATCATGCTGCTCGTTTGAGCTCGAGCCGGATAAATTGAAATGGAAACTTCGCAAGTATGGGCTTGATCAAGCAGCCGTGGTCTCGATCAAGCATCAATGGGTTCGATCGAGCCCATAAAGTCCGGTCGATACTGACATTCAAACTTAACACGATTAGGACTCGATTGAACTATCGGGAGATCGATCGAGCGACTATTGGTTCAATTGGGGCTCGATCTGGTCTTCTCCGATCAAGTCCAAACCGCGAAAACACTGTAAATAAAAAATAAAATTAAAAAAAAAAGGAAATAAGAAACAGCGGCTGCGCATGAAAGAAAGGGGAAAAGAGAGAAGAAGATAAGTGATGGGTGCATAGGAATGGGCAATAAAAATCATAAGGAAAGAAAAAGAGGGAAAAAAAATCAAAAACTAAAGGAGAGAGAAAAGAAGCAACAACAGCGTGCGATGGTGCGAGGAAACTCAGGGAAGAAGGTGGAGAAAAGAGAGAGAAGTGATGGGGGGCTGGGTGGGGTAGTTTCTAGGTTTTATCTCTTAATTAAACAAATAGAAAATTAAAGATTTAGGGTAATTTTGTCTTTTTATATTGAAAGTGGCTAGAATTTATTTTTCTTTATCTTAAGTGGCTATTTCGGACCATTATCACTTCTTTATTCTTTATTTGTATTCATAGTATTTAATAATATCTTTATAAGTTTATTTTATAGCAGTTATTCTGTATTATACAATCAATAATGATATTTGGCCATAATGTGGCCGGCCACACAACGACATTTTTCATAATATATGTCATTTTAAAAATAATAAATTGTTATTATAATTAAGTACTTTTATATTTGAATTTCAAAAAAAAAATCCCCCAAAAATTACATATTTTTCTCTCTTTTTTTAAATAAAAAGTAAGAAATTCTTTAAAATAATCAAAATTATCAAATAATTAAAGTGTTAATTTTTAAAAAATACATAAATTATTTTATACGAAAAATCACTTTTGAGGTTTCTTATAATCTAAAAAAAGTTTGACATAAATATATAAATTATTACATGTTAAAAAAATATAACTAAAATTATGGTCGGTCACATTATGACCGAATAGCATCACCCTTATACAATAAAGAAACTTTTGGAACGAAACTTCAGTATGAAAGATCGCGACACATAGGGGTGTTCACAATTTGGTTAAAACCGTAAACCAAACCAGTCCAAATCGTATTATAAGGTTTGGCTTGATTTACGGTTTGAAAAAGTATAGTTTGGTTATTTATTTTCAAAAATTATGGTTTACGGTTTAGGTTCGGTTTTTTTAATATTTAACCGAAACCAAACCGTAAACCGTAAAACTGTAATATAATTATAATATATATTATTATCAATTATTATATTTGACATATTACATAGTCTTTTATTCTACCACCATTGAATGTTGAAAAATATTTATTAAAGAAAAATAAGCTAATACAGTTTAATCAAATTTTCTTATATAAAATAATACTTCCAACTATTTAGAAATTCTCTTTTTAAGTTATTAAATATATTTTTTAAATTTTATTTAAATTATTAATTATTTACTTCTGTATGTATATATTAGATTGTAGTTCATGATTTTCGTTGTGTTATGAATATTTTTTTTATTGTCAATTTTGATTTCATAAAAGAATATATTTTATTTTAATATTGAAATTTAAGTATAAACACGTTTTAAATAAAAAGGAAGCAAACGAAAAATATTTAAAGACCGTAAACCCAACCACACCAAACTGCATTAATACGGTTTGATTTGAGTTGGTTTTAGTGCTAGTATGGTTCGGTTTGGTCTCAAAAAATTGTCAAACCGTATTTTAAGATTTGGTTTAGTTTTGACATCAAACCGCACAAAACCGGACCGTGTACACCCCTAGTCACACACTCATGGACAGTTTCTCATACACAGTGTTCTAAAAGAAGGCCGAATTAATGGCAAGACGGTTTTTTCTAGGCGGAAGCGAATTAATCAGCATTTAGGCAGGTGCCTAGTGGTCGTAAGCATGTATAGGCTGACCTAGGAGGATTTAGGTGGGCTAATCGGGACCGGAAGGGCTATAAGATTAAATTATATTTGAAAAATCATGAATTTCATACTCTAACTTATCTGAAAGATTATTAAGTTTGTGGAATTTGAACTATTAATTAGCATATTATATATTTTTAACTTTTTTATATTGTTTGTATTATAGAACATAATGTAAAAATAGTACATTATAATTCTTATCCGCCTAGCCCGCCTAGAAACCGCCTAGAAGCCCGCCTAGCCGCTTAGACGCTAATCCTCATCCCGCCGCCCTACTAGCGTTTAGCGTCTTTTAGAACACTGCTCATACAATAAAGCGAAGCAGTTGAAGAAAATCCACAACTGGTGAAACATCGAATAAAAGGAGCATAATCCATTCTGTTTCACCTAAAGTGCTAGCAACAGAACTAGATCTATCGTAGAACAAGCAAGTAAAACCCAATGTCGAATCTTAAGGAGGACTTAGCAGGGTAATCAATTGTGTGGCAACAAAAAAACAAGTAAAATCTACTCTAAGAAAGCAAGTAAAGGATTTGGGATTTTGATTTTAATAATTAATCCTAGACTTAATGAAAAGAAAGCAAGTAAACTAAACTAGACTTGAAAATAATAAAAAGCACGTATATAGCACTCCCGTCTGTCACCCGGGATAAAGAATAAAACTAAGAGGAAAACAATAAATCTATCTAGGCATGAATTGAAAAGAAAGCAATTAAATCTAAACTAGAGCAAATAAATCTTAACATGCTTGAAAATAAATCTAAGAAACTAGAAAGCAATTAAATCTAATCTTAGCAAATTAATCTAAACTAATGAAAGTAATTAACCAAAGCAAGTAAAGAAAGCAAGTAAAATTAATCTAAGAGCACAAATTAAACTTACGAATCGAAGACGAAAGAAAGAACGAAGAACTTGAATAAATCTTGAATTAAAACTTGAATCTAAAGCTATAATCTTGAAAGCAATTATCTAAACAGTTAATCTAAACTAATCTAGAGTTCTAAAGGCTGAAAATAAGAGAGGAGAAGTTGTTTTTTCGTTCCCTAAAGGTTACATATATGTAGGATACCAAAAACCTAGTTAAAGAAGGAAACAATCTCTCAAATTCGTCGGACTGAGCGGCCGCTCACCCCCCTTGGCGGTCGCCAAGTCCGAGCTGCAGTCCGTTGTGCGCGACTTTTTTGTTTCGGCCGTATCTCCCTCGTCCGAACTCGGAATCGACCTCCGTTTTTTCCTACACGCTCCTATCGAACCCCTCTTCGATGTTATGCTTTCATATCATCCAAATTTGATCTTCACATTTCACTCATTTCTTCAATCTGTTGCTCATTTTCTTCATTCTCTTCCAAAAGTCCTCACGAATCCAACTTTGACTAAAACACACAAAATAAACATGTAAAAACGAACAAAACATATGAAAACAAACTAACAATAAACTATAAAAACCACACAAACATACTCCAAACACATTCTTCTTCACTACGGCTTTGGGAGAAGAAAATCAGAAAAACTTCTAAAAGTTCAACCAATGTCTGGATTATCTGCCGATGTGTAGTAACACTAGTATTTGAAATTGAATGGTCGGATAGTGGTATTGCAAATGCGGAGGTAGACAACACATATTTTAGTATGACGGCTTTGGGAGAAGAAAATCAGATGGAGGTCTGAAGTATTCAATTAAGTCGTATGCGTTGTTTGCCGGAGTGAAGCAGCACCAATATTTGATGTTGAATGGTCGGATAGTGGTGTTGCAAACACGAAAGTAAACTACTCATGTATGGATTATTCGTGTATATCGATTGATTTGTGTTTTTGTAGATTGCCATATCAGTATTAAGTTTGAAACGTAATTTACATGCATTTAACAATTTAGTTATTCTAGAAGTAAATTGTAAGATTGTAGATCAAATGTTAGGCATAAATAATCAATTGTAAACTTTTGATTGTTTTATCTCTCTGTTGTATAATTTAGGAATTCAACATAGTGAATTTGTGAATTTAAGCGTGAGGCACTCCCATGTTTTTAACTTATGAAAAATATATATATGTTGCGCAACTTTATTTTTCCGCTACATGTTAGTCGTGTGTATTACTAATAAACGATCTAACATTATTCTGTAATTTGCGCATATTTTATGTTTTACGTAGTAATACATAGCACTGCTAACCTTTCAATTGGTATCAGCGCCAAAACTTAACATATTGAGTTGCAAACTCAAAACAATGAGTTCTGGATATGAGTGTTGTTGATTACTATAAGTTTTATTTAATTTTTTATTGTTTTTATTTTTAATTTTTATAAAATATAAAGGAGGCTCCTCTAATTTTTTTCTCCCAAAGTTGCCATACTAAAGTATATATATTGTCTACCTTCATATTTGTAACACCACTATCCGACCATCAATATCAAATACTAGTGTTACTTTACACCGGCAAATAATCCAGACGACTGTTGAATCTTCAAACGTTTTTTTGATTTTCTTTTCTCAAAGTCGTAAGTGAAGAAGAATGAATTTTGCTCCTTTAATTTTATTTGATGTTTCACCATTGTAGATTTTCTTCGACTGCTCCGCTTTGTTATACGAAAAACCATCTAGGAGCGTGTAACGATCTTTCACATTGAAGCTTCGTTCCCATTATTGTATAATAAGTGCTATAAAATAAACTCATAAAGATATTATTAAATATATAAATATAAATACAAATAAAGAATATAGAATAAATAACATAGTAGGTAATAAGATAAATATTATAGGAACAAAAGATTAAAACAAATATATTCATCAAGTTCAAACTAATATTGAGAATGTTGTTAACACATGAATCAAAATTTCTTTAAACTTTACATGATATACGTTTTTTTTTACTATATTTTACTAAAGTTTAGACAATTTTAACGTACCAAATATTTCATATTGTTACGATTTGATCGTTTAAAAATTTAATCACACTTAATGAAAACTATAACAATTTACTAATACTAGCAAAGATCACGTGCATTGCACGTGGATCCAGTTATTTTTGTAATTTAAAGTTATAAAAAGATCTGGTACTATATTGTTTATTTTATTAAAAGAAAAAATAATAAAAAAATAAAATAAATCCCCCCTACTATTCTCAATGTCTAAAAGTTTCAAAATATGAATATTTATTCACATTAAATTTTTTTCTTTTGGATTTTGATAGACGTACACCTTATGTTCTTTTTGCTTCTAGTCACAAGTTGTCCTACGTGTCGTAATTATCTCTTAGAACATCAATACAATCTTCTAACTTTTGTTTCATTATCTTCTATTTTTTTTTTCTCTTTCCTTGCAATTCATCAAGCTGCAACCTCGCATTTAATTGTTTTTTTCTTCCACACTTTAGTCGGCTTAATATTTTTCTTTGCCCTTTTATTTTCTCGCACTTACGTTGGCTTTGATCTATTGTCTGAATTTGTCTTTCTTTCAATATGATTTGTATCTTTTTTGAGAAGAATATGATTTGTTTCTACTTTTGTTGGTTTTACTCTCTTGACTGGTTTTTTCTTTCTTTTAACTTGATTTGTTATGGGGTTCTCAAACTGATATTTCTTCATCGATGTTGTTCGCTCAACCTTTTTTATTGTGCTGGCTATGATAGTGTGCTTAACAATGTTATCGATCTTTACAAACTTGACAGTGACAGCAGTCATTAAACGCGTTTTTGTTAAATTTTGTAAGCTCAAACCCTTATAGTAAACATATTAATTCATGTTCACCCTGAATAACTCTACATCTTAAATTTAGAAATTTGTAGAAGTTTCTTCATTTTCACCTTATATAATGTACTTCATAACGAAAAACTTTTTATAAAAAATATTAACCTTATCTATTGAAGATATATATACTCATCCACCAAGCACCCAACATATACGGCCGAAACAATGTTCAAATTTATTGTGATATGCGCATTCTAATACTCTTGTATAACATTCAGAGTTAGTTCATATCTGTGGTGTATTAGATACGGAGTAATAGTTATAACATAGAAATGTTATTAATTATTTATGCATAAGTATTTGCATCTTTTACTTCCATATTAGTACATTTTTTTTTCACATTGCAATTTTTCCATTTTTTGGTCATGATGTTGAACACTTTTTATAAGAAACTTTTCTTTGATGTAATCTCAACTTCCGTATTACTTTTTTTTTTACACATATCACATTATGACCCACAAAAAATAATTACAATTTATATCAAGTTTATCTTTAATACTCTTAATTTGACAAAAATAACTAATTCATTATTTTTATTTTCCTTTTATAAATATTTGGATTGGGAGTAGGAAGAAGTGAATAATAATTACAAAATGATAATAAACCCACGCCAATGCTTAAGGAATTTATTCTTCTCAACCTACAAATGTGAAATAAATAAATGTGGTCACACGTACATCACGTGTGAATTTAATAGGTTTATCCCTATACTTTATTTATCAAAATTCACAGCCAGAATTACTGCTCAAACAGAGATGAGATTTATGGTTGGCATTTATTTCTAATACTACGAGATACGTATTCGAATAGGGCTTTCTAAGTCAATATAAAGAATGTACACGATTAATTGAATGTACAATTTGTACATTTATTGTAACGCTTAGCCGTTTGGTAGCTAGTATAACCTAGGAAAAGCCTAGATAAGAAAATTTATCTCGGCTTTTCCAGTGTTTGGTATTTGAGAAAAATAATGTTATCGGCCCGCGAAAATGCTTGGGCCCGAACTAAATTCACTGTTACACTGACATATACTATACCGCCTCTACCCCCGGATAAGTTGTGATAAGTTTTTTATTTTCAATTTTAATTATCAATTTTTTATTTTTTATTTTAATTATCAATTTTTTATTTTTTATTTTAATTATCAATTTTTTATTTTCAATTTTAATTATCAACTTTTTATTTTTAATTTTAATTATCAATTTTTTATTTTCAATTTTAATTATCAATTTTTTATTTTTTATTTTAATTATCAATTTTTTATTTTCAATTTTAATTATCAATTTTTTACATTTCTTATCACAACTTATCTATGTTTGTACCAAACACACAATATATTTCTTATCCCAACTTATCATACTTTTTTTATCTCAACTTATCACACATTTTCTTATCCGTCATTTTCTCGGTATTGCTACCAAACGAGCCCTTAGTGTCACGGGTGGGCCCCACCTACTACTACGATTAATATAATTTCTTTAAAAGTATGTATGTTTTAATTATAGTAAACAGTAGGATGGATGGAGGTGGCGAGGGGACTAAGGATGGATGGAGGTGGCGTGGAGCTCCGAATGGAATTTTTTCGGTGAACAGGGCCTACAAAGAGATCGTAAGAAAACAGATCAGCCCCAGCATTAGAGGAAGGACTCACAATGTTTGTAAAAAAGTCTGGAAAACGCTAGCTCCTCTCAAGGCGCAAACGACATTGTGGAGATTGGTTAGAAATCGATTGCCGACGAAGGATAACTTGGTGAAGAGAAACGTTGCGGGGCAGCTGAACCCGGCATGTTGCTGTTGCAACATCGAGGTGGAAACGGCGCACCACCTATTTATTGCCTGCGACAAGGTTAATAAACTGTGGAAAAATTTGATTAAGTGGATTGGTGTTTGTTGGATTGAACCAAGGGATGTAGTTAGTCATTTTATGTGCTTTTCTACGGTCCTTGGTAAAGGAAAATGGGAGAAAAGGCTGGGAGGTTTGTGGAATTGCACGATTTGGGTTATTTGGAGGTGGCGTAACTCGGTGTCTTTCAAAAATAACGAGTGGGACTTCCGTCGGATCGAGGAGGAGATCCAATGTAGATTTTGGAACTGGTGCATTGCGAGAGGAGAATTAGTTGCTAATTCTAGCTTTGTAGATTGGACCAAGAACTCCTTGTGTAATGCTTGGGATGTAACGTAATCCTTCAGGTGGTACCTCTTGTACCATTCGGCCTCTCTAATATATTTACCTTTTCTGACCAAAAAAAAATAAATTATAGTAAACAGTAGATTTGTAGGGGATCTAGTTTAGTTGTCAAAACCATCGGGCTGGTCATAATTTTTCGGGCTATATTATTGTAGCATAATTATAAAGAGAAATGATATGTTACTCACCTCCCGGTGGGCATCTTCGTGGGCACCTCGTCGTTTTATCACGTTTGCATTGTTTTTTTTAATTTTAATTTTTATTATATATTCTAGTATCTTAGAAATTAATTTAGAAATCATAAAATCTAAAAAATCAATGTTCAATTTGTTATTTTTTATTTTTAACTTCAAAAAATGAGTAATAAAATAAATCGAGCTTTGATTATGATTTCTAAATTAATTTCTAAGATACTAGAATATATAATAAAAATAAAAATTAAAAAAAAAACAATGCAAACGTGATAAAACGACGAGGTGCCCGATGTGCCCACCGGGAGGTGAGTAGCATATCATTTCTCTAATTATAAATCTTCAAAACGACACTACAACATAACACACTTGAAACTCGTTAGTCGAAGAGAAAGCGGCATCTTACCAACTGAGTTACGGTGAAAAATATCTTACTAGTTGAATCACACCTTTTGTGCTTCATCATCAACATGATGTTGACAGTTTAATGCCTCATTTTTACAAATTCAAAATTACACAAGTTCGATCTATTTAAATCAATTCGGGACGATTAGGGACTCAATTGTATAACCAAACCAAACATCATCAAAACTCAAACACTAACACATATTATCAAATTTGAAATACTATTATTGTTCGTCCAATAAATTATACAAGTTGGAGATTTTCAAGAATTAGTAATTTCATTATACTCCCTTAATTTGGGGCCATTAGCAATGCACAAAAAGTTCTTGAATTTCACATTATATTTTTGACAATTGTTGCAATAGAGATTTAAATTTCTAGTTGGTACAAATTGGACTAAAAAAACTCAAAAGTAGAAGGTGGCAAAATCTTGGGTGAGGGTGAGGCTCTTAGTTAGCTGTCAATATGAGAGTGTATAAGTACAATAATTGAATTTGTTTGTTTAAACTTTAAAGCTAAAAGGAGCATTGTGTAGCAAACTTTCTTTGTCTGCATGCAATCATGCTATATTTGAACTTCTTGTGCACTATCACAACTTATGATCAAAAATTGTTAAAGTATTTTCTGAAAATTAATTTTTGATGCCATAGAAAGAAATATATATATATATAGTTTGATATCTCCCATTAATTTTAACGCACGGCCTTTGGAATGATATATATATATATATATTTCCTTTCGTGTTGAAATAGCAGCAACATTGCCTAAAATGTTCCCAACATCACCGATGAGATTTTTATATTTTTCTACATTTTCATCACACGTAGTATGACGACATTAGCTTTTTACCCGTAAATACATGAAATTCGAGCATACAACTAAAATACATAACAACAAAAGCCCAAAATTTGGAAAGAATAATACTTTCTAGGTCTGAACCTACTAGTCCAAAATTTGGAAAGAATAGTACTTTACATATATTTAAGAAAATGGTGAGGAAGAAATAGAAATAAGAGTCCACATGATTCCACCATGTGTCGATTTTCCTTTATCAATTTCGTGTTTTTTGAATATAAGAATGGAAGAAATATAATGCAGGGACATTAACATAAGTTTGCGATATTTTCCTTCTCTTCAAATAATAATATAAAAAGATGCTAGCTTTAGAAAATGTAAGAATTGTGTTCAGATGAATAGTCGATAAGAAAGAATAAAGAGAAGAATACTAACCTACACAAGATACCAAAGGAGTTGCAACGAATGAAGCTCAATGTCCAACTGCCAAGCCTAGCCAAAAAGATACTACTATATAATAGGGAGTATAAAATAATATTGATAATATATTCTGATATTTGTATCCATTTTAAGGTGTCCTATTCAAAATGTCCTGTTTTTTTTTTTAAGAAAAAAATAAAAATAATAATAATAAGAGGACAATTAGTAAACTTAGCTATTAACTAAATGTTTAAAAGAAAAACACTCTCTGACCCAATGGAACAGAAAGTCTCCCATAATTGACGTAGCAGTGCTAAGTCAATTTTTTCGTTTAGAATTTTTTTTTTTTTTTTTTTTGGATAGAGTTCAATTTTTTTTAAATAAGACTTATGTTTATAAAGTACTATATTAATAATATTTTTTCTTAAATATATCACCGTCACATCAGTTGTGAGCACATTAAGTATACTACGGTGGGTTGTGAAACATTCCCCCAAAGAAATAAAAATATGAGGTTGTTTCGAATCTTCAAACAAATCTTTATTTTTTATATTTATACTAATCATTTCCATCAAGTATAAACTGAAACAATAGAACAAATTGTTCAAGAATGTTTAAAAAAGTCATATACTCCCTCCTATTTTATATAAGTGTCTTTTTGGAATATATTTTATTTATTTTATAAGTGTCATTCTGATATTTATTTCCCACAATGCCCTCATTAACTCTCCTCATTTACTCATTTAATTAATTGAGTTGAAGAAGATGAATAGTTCATGCATTTCAATGTGAGATATCACATCATTAATTAAGGTTAACTTTGGAAAAAAAAAACTATTTATTAATTTGTGTGTAAATGAGTAGAATGACACTAACATAAAATAGGAGGGAGTAATCACTGATTAAAATACCCAACACCACCTGAATCACTAAACTTCTTAATTTCTATACCGTACGGAAACAAGACATTTAAAATGAGAAAGAAGGGATAATATTTAGCATACTCAAAGGCAAATTAGCTTTTTTAAATTTTATTTTATATATTTTCTTAATATTACACTCTTTATCCACATGATGAGAAATGGCCGACCAACTAACCATGTGAGTTCCACCAAATTGACATGTCATAGAAAACGTAAAATATCCTTATATCTCAGAAACGTTACACATCATTATCCTCACCTATGAGAAACAGTTCAACATCGATACTAATGACTGAATTTTTACACTACATAGCTTCAAAAAAAAAAAAATGTACCAAGGGAAAAAAGAAAAAGAAAAAGAAAAAATGTTACCACAAACTCAACCTGAAATTAAACCATTCTTCATATAACACTAAACACTTTTATTTCACCATAAGTGAAGTTTATGGAAAAGATGATTGGAATAGAATAAAAATGAATATCCAACAACTGGTAGCTGGAAAGAATGATGTAAGCCAATTAAGAAATGATTCTGGAAGAGAATTTATGCATTCGCCTAAACCAACAATCCCTAATTTATGTCATCGAGCGATTTCAAGAATCTTCTAGGCCCCATTCTTGTACAACTATGATCATGACAATTACCCTAATTTCATAGTACTCCATCTCATTCAAAATAGATACTATCACTTTGGATGTAGGCACACATACTAATAAAATAATTTTTTTGCCTAAATTAACCCTAATTAATTAGTATTATGTTTGTTGGGAGTCTAAATTGTTAATCTCTGCCAATCAATTTGGAGCTAAATGGTAATTTAATAAGGGTAATTTTGGCAATTCTATTAAAAACGACATATATATTATAAATATACAAAACACCCAAAATGACATATATTTTGAATAGGAGGGAGTATTATATATCATTACCTATTAAATTGGACTATTGCTATAATTGTGATGCAGCCATTTTAATATTTGGTAAATTTGGATCCAACCTGGATCCGTTAATTTAAATCAAACAATATGCACAGAGCAATATACTCCAGTGCTTGAATCAAACAATATTCTTCAATAACTAGACATTAAAATATTTTTCCCTACGCCATAAATAACTAATGCACACCACAACATATCTGATTCTACATGAATCTCAGAATAATAAGGATACAGGAGAAACAAAGCATATGAAATAACGGTGCCTGTTATTCGATATGCAACACTGAACAGCAGCATTTTTTTTCATTATTTTTATTTTTTGGTTATCTCTTACAATCACATAAAATTATGATGTTCTGGAAAAATGAATCAATGAAATGTACAAAGATCAAGACTAAGAAACTTACCACTGGAAAGAGCAATTTATCATTCAATGTCACTGAACTTGGTTCACTGACAGTTATAACAAGACAATAATATTTCAATCAAACAATGATGCATACCCCAAGATAATTTGAGCATCTCATTTCTTCAGATGGTACAAAAGATGAAAATAGCACTCGAGCCTAGTCATAACAAAATAAAAGTGGCACACAAAGAGCAAAGTCGAGATAATGGTATAAGACGTGATAAAGACATTTAAAGAACACTTACATGCAAGACGACACCATTACTTTGCATGATAGAATATATTATATCTGACTGATGCAAAGACAAGGACACTTCAGACGTAGAGTTTCAGCATATAGACAAAAATTGAACCTATAAGTGCCACTAGATAAACTGGAACTCACTTCTTGTTTGCTGAAGGATAGGTACAGAGAATGCATATGTATAAACTTACACTCAAGGCCTTCATAGATCACCTATAGAATTCGAAATCGGTGTCGGGCTTCTTTACATTAGATCTGTAACCCTTTTCGAAATCTTTGGGGAGTATCACATATCGGTTCTTTCTCACCGCGTGCATACCTGCTTCTTGGCATATGGCTGCAATCTGAGAAATTTGAGAGGAACTTATAATAACCACTTACTAAAGAGTTGCATCTAATCCTAATTCCTATCAATATTGCTCCAACATATCAAACAAATTTTCAGAGGATATGTTTAGTCCTCAGAAACAAAGTTCAATGATGATATGGATATATGCTATATTTATAAATAGAATCACCAACCTCAGCAGCACTGATCTTATCTGGACGAGACACGTAGTCTTCCATATCCACTTCCTCACTTAAGTTCATTTTAGCAGTGCAAACCTACATATGAATTTACATCTTTGTTTACTACTGGTCAACCATGAGAAACCAAGGAAACTTGCCCAGCAGTCTAGCACAACAAAGGACAAACACAAGTCTCCAAGCATCACCTGAAAGACGAGCCTCTTCTGCCGCCTGTCTGGTAATGGGAACTCAATTTTCCGATCAAGTCTCCCAGGACGCAGAAGAGCAGGATCTAATGTGTCAGCTCGATTTGTTGCCATGATTACCTTCACGTTAACTGTCTGATCAAAACCATCCATCTACAGAAACCAAATCAAACTAACTGTCAAATTTGAAAAATGGTATGAAGAACATAGAGTAGTTCAGACGCCACACTCTTCCAAACCAAGTGTTCAGTATTGTACTGTGACATTTTATGAATAGAGAATCTCAAGCCATGCTGCATTCAGTATCATCATCTCGTAACTAAGCCTAAAAACTACCTGATTCAACAATTCCATGAGAATTCGCTGGACTTCTCTATCAGCTCCAGTTTGAGCATCAAATCTTGCAGTAGCAATAGCATCTACTTCGTCAATGAAAACTATTGCAGGTGCATTTTCTTTTGCAAGACGGAAAACATCACGAACCATTCGAGGACCCTGCACATGTTGTTACAAAGAATTTAAGCTGCATTTTCCAATCAGTTCGAGAGTCTTATTGTTTTCGAATACATGGTAATAGCAACAACAACAACTGCTGTCAACAATTCTTCAGTTCACAGCCATCAGGAGACGTCAACTTAGCATCATTTCACTTGTATATTCAAATAAACAAACAACAAACAATCAATTTCATTTATTTGTCTTTTCTACAGAGGAAATGCATTATCAAAGTGTGATCAGTATGGACAACAAAGTACGGGCCAAAGCCAACAGGAGAATGTTCTGCTCATTCCCTAATACATAGTTCCCAATTTCTTCATCACAAATAAGCATGGCCATGCTATGACCCTCAAAATAAAGTAGTATATGGTCAAAAAAGCACATGTCAACATTCCATCAAAAATGCAATGGCTCGGTCACAGTTCCTAGCAAAATAAGTGCATAAGAACTCTTCCCTTTACTAAAAAGGTGACCAGTAGATGATGTGTACACATAGTCAATGGATTCTACAACATACCTCTCCTAAGTACTTCTGAACAAATTCAGAACCAACAACTCTGATGAAGGCTGCAGTAGTGTGATGTGCAACAGCCTTTGCAAGCATGGTTTTACCAGTACCAGGTGGACCATAGAGCAAGACACCACGAGGAGGGTCTATGCCGATCTGTTGGTAAAGCTCATGGTGGGTCAAGGGCAGTTCAACAGCTTCACGAATTTCTTGCTTCTGAATGTCGCATCCGCCAATATCCTGACAACGTTGAATAGAGAAATCAGTTTCTTAAAGAATATGGAATGGCGATGACATGCCAAAACTTTTCCATTTGAAGCGAAAGTGGTGCAGCGAATCAAATTGCTTTATATGAACATAGAGATTAGTGACTTCTATCAATGAAGATCTTCCTTCCAAATAGCAGCAGTTGCACAATCGGATAGTAACATTCCAGACTCGATTAAACTTCTCTGAACATAGGGACAAAACAACCTCAAGACGTGATCTAATTCACAACCCAAAGCAGAAACCTACTGAGACTTCGAGATAAAATTCTCTTCAAAAAATATTAATTGAAACTTGATTGTGCAGTGAATCAAAGTTCCTACTCTGCACTCTTAACCTCTGCCATAAATCACTATAAATGGTAAATCGATTTCACTTAGTAAAATGAACATCACTCATCAGCATCACAATCCAGCCCCACATGTACAAATAAGAAAATTAATCAACGGACTCATCAACAGTGAATCAAATGCCCTAAAACCCGACTTCAAAAATCGCAAAATGTAATCAACAAACTCACGTTATACGTAACGTCAGGCTTCTCCGACTGACTCAGAAGCGAAATACTGGAGTCGGCTTCGGGCGGAAGGACGTCAACGAGGGCGTTGGAGTGACGGTGCAGGGCGACGGAGGCGGACGGTTTGAGCAGCTCGCGGTTGATAGTGCTGAGGATCCGAACGTAGTAATTCGACCCAGTAGTCGACCCGACGATGGCGTTGTTCTGATCGATCATCTCCATGAACTGGCCGATGACGAGCGGCACAGACTGAATCCTCTTCACCTCCTCCTGAGCGCGCAGCATCTCGCGGCGGAGGTTCTTCTGCTCGTCCTTCACGTACTCTTCCTGAATCTCAATGAATTCGAGCTGCCGCTGCAGCGATTTAAGGCGGCTGTAGAGGTCTTCTTCGGCGTCGGAGGAATTGTCGGAGTCACGCGTTGGAGGTGGTTCGAGTTGAGAGGGTTTCGCGTCGACAACCATGCCGGTAGCCATTGGTGGCGAATCGCGGCGGATGAGGTGAGGCGGGGTGTGTGTGTGTGAGAGAGAGAGAGAGAGAGACGTGGAACCGTGAAAGGGGATTCTGCCGGAGTAGCAGCAGTTTGTAGAAAAACTAGGCGGTGCCAGCACCGCCTAATTTCTGGCGCGGAACGCTGTCGTTTTGCGTAATTACGCAAGGGCGCCATATTCTCCTTCGAATCCGTAATTGATAATTATAAGTATTTAAAATTATCTATATTTTAACAAAAAAAAATAAAAATTGCAATGAAGTACTTCTCCAGTTCTCCGTCCCGTGCTACCCATTTGGTTTCGGCGGGAGTATTTAGTGTGTAAATGTACTGTGTTTGGGGATGTGATGTAATTTATGTATTTAGGTACATTTTAAAACTAGAACACTATAGATGCATAAAAACATATTGATGTCTGAGCTTAAATGAAAGATCGTATTAAAACCTTCAATTTGGTATAAAAATCATAAAAATCAGAGAACAAACGAGCAAGTTATGATAATTTAAATTTTTATAATTTAAATTATATTTGAATACGTTCTGAGAGATGATTGGATGATGAGATTTAACTATGAGATGTTAAGTGTAATAATAAGGGATTCACTAATTGTACCATTTAAACCCTAATTATTTCCCAAAAAAGAAATAAGTCATCTAGCGTAAGACGTCCCAAAAAGAAAAATGAATCATCTAGCACAGGATGGAGAAAGTACCTAAATTCTAATCCGATAAATATTTTAGCGTTTTCTTAACAGGTAATTCTAAACACAACCTCCGTTTTACTCCCTACAACCCCTCAATTAAAAAAATAATAAAAATAATTATCAATGTCTTATTTTACCCCTGCACCCTCCAAACTCATCATTTCATCTGTATAACCCCCAATTGTAATTAGAATCAACACCGATTCAATTCTCACCCCCATTAATCAACCGCTGACACCGATAACTCTCTGCTTACAACCCAACTGTTGAATACCTATGCCACCATAACCGTTTGCTCGGCTTCGTTGTTATTTCGGTTCCAAAATTCGATTGACAGAGAACCAATTGATTTTTCCCTATTTTACGGCTATGGTGAACACACGTAAAACTGGAACGAAGATTGAAGATGATTCTAATGTACCTCTACTAATTTTTAAACAAACTTATGATTATGCACTCCTCAATTTTCTTTCTTTTTCAACTTTTAAGTGAATGATAAAAGAAAAATCTTTTGAGTGGGTGCATCTCTTTAATCCTTTGAGTGGGTGCATAATTAAATATATATGTTGTTTTCAATTTCTTTCACCGTAGAGTTTAGCAGCGCCATCATGACGTTCTATTCTTAAAAATAAAATAAAAAAAAAAAATAACGAGCAGCATCACCCAGCAATTTGTTACAATTCTCCGGCAATTTGAGATATGGAGTTTGTTGCTTTTCAGATTTTGGGGTTGCAGAGACAAAAGTGTGGGGGGGGGGGGGTAAGGTTAAAATAGAACATTGATAATTATTTTACTCTCTCCGTCCCATTTAAACTGGCCTATTATTTATTCAAATGTGTGGTATAAAATAATCAAACTAACCAGTTTAAATGGGACGGAGGAAGTATTTTTTTTTTTTTAATTGAGGGGGGCTATAGAGAATAAAACGGGGGGTTGTGTTTAGAATATTTCTTAACTATTCAACTTCCGCCAATATTTCAAAATAGATTATCCGTTAGCATTATTGATAATTATAAGCATATTCCTGATAAATATTTCATCAATAACCAAAATTTAAGCAATTATATGTGGAATTTTACTATGACTACTTGACTAGTGAGCCTATATGGGCCATAGTTGAAAGGGGCCTTTGAAAGGAAATTTCATCGGTCTCAATATGTATGGGCTTTGGACTTTTTCTTAAGAAGCCTTCGGACTTTTGTCACCGTACAATATTCAAATTCTCATTCTCATTAATTAATTAATTTTCATGAGTAATGCTACAATATTCACTAACGTGACAATATTATAAATAAAAATAATAATTTAAAATATATACCTTGAATCTTTACAAAAAAAAATTAAACTCTACTAAAAAAAGCTCAACCCCAAAAGAAAAATATTACCTATATAACATTGTCACATCAACGGTGGACACATTAAGTGTGCCCACCATGGGTAGGGGAACGCTTCTATAATTTTCATATAGCGGGAGTTATAATAATTATATAGTCAGTAAATTATAATAATAATAATTATAGCATGGAAAATTAGAAATACCACGTATACTTGTAGCTAAGGAAACGATCAATTAAAATCTTACTTTAGTGAATGATCCCTACCAATTGTGAACATATTTAATATGCATGAGGCTGATGTGACGGTGATATATTTAAAGAAGACAAAAACTTGTGTCAGCCGGAGGCACCGTGCGGCCGGGCCCAAAGTGTCAATCTTTATACAGAAAAATGTCAATCTATATGAATAAAAGTGTCAATCTTTAACATAATTATTTTACGAATAAAATGACAATTTTTAAAAGTGTCAATCTTTATATAGAAAAGTGTAAATCTATATAAATAAAAGTGTCATTATTTTAGTCCGGCCGCACGGTGCCTCCGGCTGACCCAAGTGTGTCCCTTTAAAGAAAATTGTTAATAATATACTTTATAAAAATAAATCCTAAAAAAAAACTAAACTCTATTAAAAAACTAAACCTTAAATAGAAAAATCATTAACATAATATCATCACGTCATTCGTGAGCATATTAAGTGCACTCGCAGTAGGTAAAAGGAGCATTCCTGCCTTACTTGAATGAATAAAAAATAAATCAATATAGCATCTTGATCTTCCTATAATTCACAGAAGATTGCATAATCATAACATGTGTTGATCCCGAAAGGCGCTTACACACGTAGAGGGAGGGGGGGGGGGTGAATACGTGTGTAGAGAAGTGTTTAATTTCTCTTGCGATTTTTAACCTTTTAGATGAGTAGACGCTTTGAAGCTAAGTGAAGCGTTCAAAGCCTCTCGCTCGTGTGATACTATGCGGAATGTGGTGAGTCTTTAAAACTTTTCTTGCAAATTAAAACCTTGTTAATATTAAAAAGGTGGGTGTGTGAATGCGAATAATCAAAGCAATAAATAACTTAAAATAAAGAGACAAACAATTTATAGTGGTTCAGAGCACCTCTCCTACGTCCACTCTATCCTCGACGGGATGAATACCTTCACTCGGTACTCCTTGTTTTATACTTCCAAGGGGAAGTGATTCAAGGCAAATAACAAACTTGCACTTGAATCCTCAGAGATTCTACTGGCTCTCGAGAAACCTTACAACAACACACTCTTTCACAAAAAGCTCAGCAACCTTACAACTCAATCTATTCACTCTAGACTTGGGTTTTGGGGTTTTGGATTTTCGTAAGTATGAGAATCCTTTACAATGAAATCACAAGTAAGGGATAAGGATTCTCAAGAGTCTAGGCTATGGATATAAGAGATTGAACCTAGAAAGTGAGGTAGTTGCAATACTTAAGAATCGAGTTCTTAAGGATACACTAAAGTGAAGCGCTTTGAAAGAACTAAGTACTTGAAAGAAATTTGCTTGAGTTCTTGCAAATGTGAATGCTTGAATCGTTTGTACGTGCATTTTTTTAGTGTGTGTGCAACTCCTTCTATTTATAGTAAGGAACCCTACTTCCCGTTGAGAGAGAAGAGGTTGCGTGTTCCTTAATTTTCGGATAATTCGGCGTGTCAGCCTGCAGGAGTCAGGAAGGGATGTCCGCCTTCGCCTAAACTTTGACTTTCCATACTGTAGCCGTATCCGTTGTGCAATAGTGTGATGACACGTAAGCTTTATTGGTGAGGTGTCAGACATCCGAAAGTTTGAAATTCAAACTTGGATTCTGCGAGTCAAACTTGTCACACTTGCACTGATTGACGCTTTGATTACAGCTCTATATCAGAAACGCTTTGGGTGAGCTGACTTGAGAGCGCTTCACTTCCACTGATCGGAAGCTCGCTCTTAACATCTTTATCTGAAGCGTCTCCAAGACGCTTTGTCAAAGCTTCACTGCTGACGCTTTCACTGCTGGAGCCGCTTCGCTTCCTCTCGCTTCGCGAACTCTGACTGCATCATCCTCAACGCTTCTAGACTAAAAATAAAGCTTCCTAACAAGTAAGCTTTGCTAATAAAAACTTATCTAGTTCATCAAAAATAATAAGGGAACATTCTAAAGAGGGTTTTGGAATCGAATCAAAACAAATTGTTTATTTAACTTGATTCAAGTTCCCCCTTAACATTATATCCCAACAATTTCCCCCTTTTTGATGATGCCAAAACCCGACGTCAAGTGCTTACACAAATCTAGATAGTTTATAGGCTAAGTATAAGAGGAGAGTGGGTTAGGCAAGAACGCAATAGCAATGCAGTTATAGCAGTTAATATGAAAGCATAAAATAAAGTAAGGATAAGGAGAAATTATCTTAAAGCAGTAAAATATATCAGTGTATTAGTGAGATGATGAAGTGAATACAAATACAATGAATATCTATTTGAAGCGTTTTCGAGGGACTGGAGGGATCATGCCATAGGCATTGTAGACTCTATCCTTGATGGCAGCTAGAGAGCGGTTAGGACGATCGTTCTGTTCAAGCCATTCTGCACATTCCTCGATCTCCTTTCTAATTGCTTCCTCATCAGGGATAGCGCCTCCAATGAGTGGAAGTTTGTAGCTCTCTTTCTTTGGCGGTTTAAGAGTCACTCTGTTTGTCAACTCCAAAATTTTTTGAAGAGAGAGGCTTTGCAATGATCCATGTATGCAATGAAGCAATCCATGGCGTACTCAGTGCGAAAGCCTTGCCAGTAGTAGAAGCGTTTGACGTCACCTTGGCATCATTCCACTCCTCCTTGAGGTCAGCTGGAATAATCTCATCAACAAACTTGGCATTAGGAGCCTCATCCCTCAGCCTCTTTCTATCGAGTTCGTCCCTGGCAAATAGTTGCTTCCTGCATTTCTCAAAATCGGCTGTTCGAAGGCCCTCGACGAAAATTCTCTTTCCTTCAAGCGCTTCCATCTTCAAAAGATGAAGCGCTTTGTCCGAGTCGGTCACCACCTCTTCATTAAAAACTTCATCCCTGCACTCCGACACAGCTTTATACTTTGCCATCACTTCCAGGCATTTCTTTTCAGCGGTGTTGGTCGGAGTGTACTTCAACAGATACCTACGGAGGTGGAAGTTCATTTTATGCAACAAAATTGCGTCCAACTCCTCTTGGAATTCGCGTTGTGCTCTAGCCTCCTTGGTCATCGTTGCGGGAGTCAATTTTATCTTTTTCTTAGGGTTGGTGTCAACAGACCCTTTCTTCTTGTGCTTCTCCTTTTCTTTCTGTGGCGCTGCTGACACGGCTTGAAGCGGAGCAGCATCAATTGGCTCATCTAAAATGACTATTTGCTGCTCTACATCCAGCACCTTCTTGGAAGCGTCCTCTTTGGCCTTGGCCGATGTGGATTGACCACTTGGCGTCCTAGTCGCTTCTCCCTTTTTGGCAGCATCAAAAACGGGTTTGGAGGGAGCGCACTGTACGTTGGCGCTTTGGCTGGCGGCTCCTGGTAGAGTGATGTTCGTCAAGAGACCTTGTGCCAGGAGAGCGCCTAGGACTTGTGCGGAGAGGATTGGAGCTGGAGAGCGCGCATTGGTCAGAATGACCGACCGTTCTAAAGTTGCGCGATACATGTGGAACTCAGATTGGACGAAGGCCGCTAGCGCCTCCATTTTGTTGGAGACGCCCTCCAGTGCGGTGGTTGGCACAACCTGGCTCGATCCGCTTTGCGCTCTAGCCACTGCTTGGCCC
This sequence comes from Mentha longifolia, assembly GCA_001642375.2. NCBI lineage: Eukaryota > Viridiplantae > Streptophyta > Magnoliopsida > Lamiales > Lamiaceae > Mentha > Mentha longifolia. Next base: position 16,529,679 of record CM038113.1, on the reverse strand, counting down.
ACCATGGCCACTGCCTGCTTCTTATGTTTTTTGGAATCCGTGAGTTTCCTCTCTATGGATTCTAGCTTCGCATTGAGCTGCCGAGTGACAGAAGCGGCTTCGAAATTTTCTGCTCTTGCCGCTTTAAGCTCTCTCTCCAGTTGAGCGACCTTGTCATTGGTCGTGGAGAGTTCAGCTTCGGCAACTTCGAGCTCTCTGTGGACACGCTCCCTGTCATCCAACTCCGTAGGCAGCTTCAGCACTTCCGAACGTAAGGCTGGAATTTCCAGAAGTTGTGCCTTAACGGTCGAAAGCTCATCATGAGCTATTTCTACGTGCTCTCTCTCCTCAGCCAACTGCAACTCCACAGCCGCTGATTTCACCTTCAACTCTTCCAATGCTTTGGTAGCAGTGAATGAGCTCTTCTTTCTTCACCATCTCCTCCTCCAGTGCTATCAACTCTGTGGTAGCAGTTGAAAGCTCGTCATCCACCTGCTTCTTCTCCTCATCAGCTTTAGAAAGTTGACTCTCTTTCTCCTTTATCACTGACTTCAGCTTGGCGCACTCACGCTCTACTTCATCGTGAGCGGTTTGAAGAGCCGAGAGCCGTTCTTCAAACGCACTGACAAGGGCGCCAGCTGGTGTTAATGGAGTGGGTGTGTAGGAGGGAACAAGCTCCTGGACCTTCCTCTCGATGCACTTCCACACCTCTGGCTTATCGATCAGGTCGGCGAAGCGTTCCAACTCAAAGCAGCTAAGGATCGAGGCTTCCTCCTCGACCAGCGCTTTAGGGTCGTTAGCCCGCACCAACTGGCAAACTTTATACACGTTGGTGCCGCGGCTTCGGACGTACTTCAAGAAGCGTGAAGTAACCTCCAGCACAGATGGAGGTAGAGAGAATTCTCCAAATAATTCCCTGATTTCCTCTTCAACCCACAAGAGCTCTCTCTCAACAGTCTGCACTACCGGACTGGACGCTTTGGAAGATTGAGGCGGTGGCGCGTCAGCATAGAGTTCCTCGTCTACTGAAGAGCTGGACACTTCGTCAGAGGAGTGGAGAGCGCCGATGCGATCAACACCCTCTCCTGGCACGTTAACTCCTATCCTTCATCTTGTGCAGCTAGGGCACCGGCTTCCAGATCCTGACTTAAATTCTTGTCAGAATCTGAAGCGTTGTAGGAGGAAGCGGCGCTTTCCTCATCATCTTCATCTATCAGTCCACGCTTCCCTACCGTTGAAGGGACTGATTTCTCCGACACTCGACGGCGCTTTGGGTTCTTTGGGCCTTTTCGACCCTTCTTCCTTCTCTTCTCCTCCTCCTCCTTCAATATCAGCGCTTCGGCACTGGTATATTCAATGTCCGAAGCGGAAGGGGCGACAGTTCCAAACTTGTCGCCTGGAAGCACCTTCGTGAAAAGCACACGAGTGTACTTGCTTTCCACGGGCCATTCTTGAGCTGGCCAGGACGCCTCCAAGAAATAGGAGATCCTCATCCCATACTTGAGTTTGCCAAGAAACTCAAGTTGGCCTTTGTGTTCCCCATCCTTCACTTCTCGGACGGCTTTGCTTGCCTCAACCAGCTGCTTTACAAACCACGCTCTCCAGTTGTAAAGCGTCCGGTTGATCGCGGAATCACAGAGCGCCGACAGAAGACGAATCTTCTGTTACGTGATGGTGGACCAGCTACCGGTGTGACAGAGGGAATAGTACATAAGTAGTAAGAAATTCTATTAATTAGAGAAATGTTCCCTTACCCACCGTGGGCACGCTTAATGTGCCCACAGCTGACGTGGCAGTGTCACGTCAATAATTTTTTCTTTTGGGGTTTAGTTTTTTTTAGTAGAGTTTAGTTTTTTTTTGTAGGGTTTATTTTTATAAGGTATACTAATTAATTTTTTCCTTAAATATAATATCGCCACCTCATCCGTTAGCATATTAAGCATGTCCACGATGGGTAGGGGAGCATTACTCCTATGAATCATACGTTTCTAACATCTTATCGACGAGTATACATGCAGTTCAATTCCCAACTCAAAAACACTAAAAACTTATTATGAAAAATAAATTTATACATCATAAATAAAATTGACATCTTAAAGTGAAGTCCCTCTCATATCTAATCCATCTTTGTAATTTTGGTTAAATCTAACAACAATTTCGTATTCTTCTCAACTAGTGCAATTGGGAGGTTGGGGGGACCTCATTCATTGGTCGGGGGTGAACAATTGAGCAATGAATTGAACTTCACCTCAACCACTTATTTATTATTTATTGGACCACTTGATTGCAATATATCATTGACATTATTCTACACACAAGTATATACTACCTCCATCCCATTTATTAGGCCCATTTCACTTTATTAACTTTTCCGGCACGTATTTTCACCGAAACTTAGTACGGATTTTAAAATATAATTTTGAAGTATCGTTTCTTTTAAAACGATACTTCAAAATTATATTTTAAAACCTGTACTAAATTTCGGTGAAAATACATGCCGGAAAAGTCAATAAAGTGAAATGGGCCTAATAAATGGGATGGAAGTAGTATATATTTCCTTTTCTAAAAATAAAAATTAAAAAAAAATCCATACACAAGTTGCATTATCAAGATAAGAAGTTGAGATTCCTCTTGAAAATAAGTCTAGACAGTTCATTGTTGTTGTTGTTAGGCATAGATCAATCTTTATCTCAACGTACTACTTTCAATATAGACTAATATTCAAGAAATAATTAATACTACAACGCTCGATGCACGTAAGTTTATATTGAATTTGCGTATTACAGAAATACAAAGATGGTCAAAACACGCACCACTCTCATAAAAAGAAACAACTAATTAAACACCACGGGAACATCAAACTCTTTACAAGATCCCATCACACCAATATAACAAAAAATGAATATAAGAAAAAAAAAAAAAAAAAACAAAAATTGCTATGAGAAAAGTTTTAAGAAATAGAGAATCGCCTCCTTCTAGGTTTGGTCAAATCCGGTCCATCTTCTAAATTCAAAGTATCTTTGGATCCATGCTTGAAAGGATTGAATTTCCCCAAAGTCTTGGACATGGATGAGAAGAATGTAGTCTTTTTGGCAGTTACTTTGGTGGATGTGCTAGGCCCCTTTTGTATGTCTTGTATGTACATCTTCATCTTCAACAACTCCGTCCTAAGCTCTTCGTTCTCCTTCACGAGAGACGTGTCGGCTTGCAGTTGGTTCCTGGTGGTGATGGCGTCGGGAGCCTTGTGCTCGTCTCCTCCTCCGCTCCTCAGCTTGAGCTGGTCGTAGTAGAGCGCGTGCAACACTATCTGCACCGGCAGACGCTTGTTCTGGGAAGCGTGAACCCTAGCCTCGTACGATAGCTTAAGCGGGTCCATCACACTGCACACCTTTTCGCGCTCTATCTCATCCAGATTCGGGTGCGCCTGCATCATCATAGGCCACCATCACTTTTAATATTTAAGTAATTATAAGTTGGTAAGACGTTTTCCCTCCAACCAACCAACCAACTAACAAGTAAGTCAGCTAATTAATTACTACTAATTAATACTATACCTTCAAGTAGATATCTATAGCGCGGTAAAGATCGTCGTCGACCTTCCTTGCCGCCTTGGGGACGAGATTGGCGATGCCGTTAAACTTGGAAATGCTCAGATCGCCATAGGTGGCTATCTCACCAAGATAAGCATCGATAGTCTTCCCAACTCTCTGCATAGCCGTGGAGCAAACTTCCTTAAAATCACCGGCGTTAAACACCGCTACATTCTTCTCCTTCTCCACAAACCCAGATATTATCTTCCTCACACTCTCAAGATCGAACAGCCTCTCCCCATCATAGGTGAATGACAAAACCAACAAATCATCAACGGTCACGTGTTCAAGAATCAAAGAGATCCTCTTCTCCAGTTCGTTCTTGCACCTGCTGTCTGCCCTCAAGAAAATGGCTGTCCGAAGCAGACAGCACAAGAAGTTTATGGGGAAGGCCGACTTCTCAACAGGAAGAAGGGCCACGACGGACTCGAGTATCTCGCGCTGCCGGAGGCGGAGCTCGGTGTCGCCGGCATCCGACGAGCGGACGCCGTTGCCGGAGTGATCGCGCACGAGGTCCCGCAGCGACCGCTCGGTGTAGGTGATGATGGCGCTAGCTAGGGTTAGCCCTTTAGCCCCCCTCGATTTCATGGAGGCGATGATCCTCTCGAAGAAGGTTATGTCCAAGATCGTCAGCTCCTCCGTCCACCAGTTGGGCGGCGAACGGCTCGGGAAATTCGACTCCACGCAAGCCTTGGCGGTGGCGATGTCGACGCAGCGCCGGACGATGCCGAGGTCGTCGGCCATGGGGAGGAGGTCCTCGCACGACTTGAGGACGACGAGGGCGCCGGAGAGTGTGGTTAGGGCGACTTGGGACATGAAGTCCTCGGTTCTTCCGGCGAGGTTGCCGTCGCAGTATTTGTCGGTCATCTGCAGGTACTCGGCGGCGCACCTCAGCGCCGCCACGTTGTGAACCGTGATCTCGAAGTTGACGCCGTAGCAGAACTTGGCGGCCTTCTCGAAGATTTCCGGGCCGCCGGGAATATCGGACAGATCTATTCTCGTTAAATCGGTTTCTTTCGATTCAAGAATCAGTTTCCTTATGTAGTTGCTCTTCGCCACCAGCATAAACTGCAATTATCAAAATTTTATAAATTATAAACCTTACATAGTAGTATTAATTAATAACTTAAGCAAGAATTCAGAAACTAGCTCACTTTGTGAAGGCAGAAGTTGGCTTCTCCTACTTCAACGATAACATCAGTTGCAATTTCTTGGGAAAAAACCCTGATATATAAAACAAAATTATATCAACAACGATTTTTTTGAAAAAAAAAAAAAAAAAGTATATATAGATTAATTTGGAAAGGGAAATTGGTGAAGAGAAATACCACTGCCCAGTTCTTTCCATTGCATGAGAGAATCTGTTAGCCATGTTTGAGTGAGGGGAGAGAGAGAGAGGGGGAGAGAATTTCAGATGAGTGATAGAAGCTTTAATGTGTTATATATAAAGAGCTTAATTTATCTTGTACGTAGTATAAAGTTGCTTTTTCATGCAAATAATTGGGGTTTTGTTTTTTATATTTTACATATATTTCTCTGTGATATTTTGGAGTTTAGTGAGACATGAATTATCCTTGGGAACTACTGAGTTATTACAACTTTTACATGTAGTTTTCAAGTCCCAAATGATTCTGTTGGTCTATTTTTCCCTGCAGATCCTTTATATACATCACACCTGCATATCACATGAGAGCTTTCTGAATTACTAAGTTCACTTTTCTATTTTCGTGTTTTGTATTTTTGTTCGGATGAATTTGATCGATATAGTGTTAACCAAGTTTGTTATTTGGATCAAAGTGCTAACCATTAAAAAAAAAAGAACAATAATTTTGAAAAAATACAGAGATTTCATGTGTAAGTGTGTGCTAGTTTTTAAATTTCAATCCCCAATAAAACACTAGTAACTAGGCGATTAGACATGGACAGGGGCGGACCCACCCATGGGCAATGGGGAGCATTGGCTCCCCCAATTTTTATTTTTATTTTTTTTAGAACTGTAAATTTTTTCATTTGTTGAATTTTTTTGTCCTAGCTCCCCTATTTTATTGTCACCTGAACAAGAAAATTGGCAATAAAGAGATATAAAGGACAATGAAGCTCCCCTCAGTATAATATTCTGGGTCCGCCCCTGGACATGGAGACAAACTCACTTTATTTCAGTTTAATTATTTACTCCATATGATAGTAATTTAATTTTCGTGATAGTATAATATTTTTTTAGACAATTAGGTTTAATTACGCTCATGATTACACAAATAAAGGAACATAACTACCGGTGAAAGTATTTATGAACAAATCCTCCATTTCTATTAGTTTTATTACATTTTTATTTAATAATTTTAATTTATTTAGAATTTTAAAATTTAATTTTTAATTATTTTTAGAGTACACTGTTTCAATTAGGTTTATATTAATTATATTTTTATTAGTTATACTAAAGTTGGAAAACCCAAAATTATAGTTATAAATTTTTAAAAATAATAATTTTATTTATAATATTTATCATTATTTGTTCTATTATAATATTTTATTTTCATAAAAAAATAATAAAAATATATATATATATATAATTAAGATTTGAGATACCGAAATTGAGAAGAAAGATTTCATCCGGCCAACGACAAACTAAACTAATTAATCACCTGAAATTCCATGTAATACTTCCACGTCACCAAATGTTTATGCTTTATAGGAGTAGGTTATTAGTAACGGATCGGATCCCTATTGCCTATCTGCATGGCATCGACTATTGCATTTATAGTTATGAAGTCTTTCTAACCTAAATAAAATTGATTTTCCAAATGATTAAGAGGCTAAAAGTGGTGGAATGATTGAATTTGTTATACAGCTAGTGACATCACGTGAGCTCACATTTTTACTCCTCACCAATTCAAAATTATTAAAGGAGCGTTTGGGGCCGGGACAAAAAAGCAGAAATGTGGTCAAATCATGTGTGCTGGAAGCTCTAAACGAGATCGTAGATTTCGAACCACTCAAATGAGTGGCTCACGATTTTCTTCGCTCCCAAACACGGACTTGGCTGCCCTAATGCCACGTCACGGTCGGCGCTCTGGCCCACTTTCTGCTTTTATTTGTGTTCAATTTTCGGACAGGATAATTGAGTCACGTTGTGGGCCACTGCCGAATCTGAATCTGGCTAATCAGAGCTGTACACGTAGGATCCACTTTCACACCGAGATGCAGAATCTAATCTAAACAATACAGATATACTCCCTCCGTCCCGTGTCAATTATCCGGTAAGGAAATGACACAATAGCCAATACAATGTAGGATATATGATTGTAATTAATTTTGAGGAAAGAGAGTTAATTGTAGCCACAAATTTTTTACCATTTTAGGAAACCGGACAATTAAATGGGACTGTAATTAGACTTGTCTTGGATGTGTATATTCATAATTCATGAATAATGCTCAAATGACCACCGTAGTCACATTTAATGTGCTCATGGATGACGTAACATTAAAGTAAATAAAAAAATTAATAAAAGACGTACCAAAATTAATTAATTTTTATAAAAAACTAAATCTTACCTAAAATAACTAAATCCTAATGGAAAAGATTGCCGACGTGGAATTGCCACATCACCGATAGACACATTAAGTGTGCCCACGGTGGGCATTAGAGCGTTTCTGGTATATTCATAATTTTTTATTTTTTATTTACTTTTATTTTAATTTGAAAAAAAAAATATTTTAAGAAATAACTCTTTATCAATAGTACAGACAAAAAAGAAAATAGTTTTTTATTAGTACGCGGAGGGAGTACCATTTAGGCATTTCTATATTTGCATTTTAATCCCTGGCAATATGTTTTGAGTTTCATCGTTGTGTTAAATATATTGCGTCATACAATTCGATTTATTTTGAAAATGTTTTTGATACGCATGGATTATCCTTTTGATCAATAATAAATTTTCACGCATAGGTATAATAAAGTATACGGAGTGTCATCCTAGCTATTTTATGGACGGAGTTGTGGCGTATGGTATACATATTGTAAATAAAGAAATAAGATACATATACATACAAAATTATGATACATCCATTTGAAAATATTTGTTACTACGATTTACTAAGCGTGCACGTCATTCAATTGGATCGAATTCACAAATTGGCCAAAAACAATAACATCTCCCATAGAGGTGGCCAAAATAATCTTATTCGTCGACCCGTACATGTATTTGTACATTCGGAGAGTGTATACTCGTAGGGGTGAGCAAATTAATCCAAAAACCGAAAACCAAACCGAACCAAACCAAAATATTTAATTTGGTTTGGTTAATTTGGTTAATTCGGTTTGAAACTAATTATTTTTTTAGTTTTTCGGTTTGGATCGGTTTCACTTTTTAAAAACCAAACAAAACCGAAAAACCAATTTATAATATTTGAATTAATAATATTTATATACTAAAATTTTAATTGTTGATATTTATAATCTAAAATTGGCCACTCTTAATCTTCTTATTTTCATATTTAGTATTGATGTCTTGTGACTTTTTGAACACAGTATATTGTTGATTTTGGATGATTTGGTTATTTTTTAATTTTTTACAACGATTGCAACGTATGTACTTGTCAATTGTTTTGTTTAATGTTGAATTTACTTATTGTTATTTTGTTTGATATAATATTTATTTGTTTGTAATTGTTTGACTCGAAATCTTATAAAGTATTTGTATTGTTTTGATTTTATGAATTATTGGTACTTGAATGATATCATATTTAGTATTCAAAAGAAATGAAAATTTTTTTTGGACAAACCGAATTAACCAAAATAACCAAATATTTATTTTGGTTAGTTCGGTTCGGTTTTTAAAATAATTTGGTTTGGTTTGGATGTAATTTTAAATTTTTTCGTTATTTGGTTTGGTTATATTTTAAGGCAAAACCAAACCAAATAACCGAATGCTCACCCCTATACTCGTACTCGTACTCACCGGTTCTGGTTTAGAACCATACCCGCCGAAGACGGCGGTTCGGGTACAGGTACTAAAAGTTTGAACCACTACCCGCCGGTTACTGTACCACCGACCTGTCAACCCACAATTTTGATACATATTTCATCTAAAATATACTCCGTATTTTTTTTATTTCTTAGTTTTAAGTAAACGTGCACTCTTTTTTCTACTTTATCATTTTTTCCACTAGATTTTCACCAAACAGGTGTTTACGGTGCTCGGCTCTTAGAGATTAAATTTTTAAATTATTAGATCTCGAATGATTTAGTATTTAGATGTCTAGTTTATATTTAAGTTATTGGAATTTTTGTATTGCAAATAATTCGAGCTACGATTAATCGAATTTAAAATGAATTTAATATTACAAATAATATATATATAACCCGTCGGGTTGTACCCGTACCCATACCCGCACTTGTCGTACTCGGAATCGTACTCGTACCCGCCTATATGGCCGGTAGGGTATGGGTCCGGATTGGTGGAACCGTACCCGCCGGGTACAGGCACGGTTATGTACTCAAACCCGTATTTGGTCACCTCTTATCTCCCACGTCCGTCCTATTTATTGTTGGGAACCTTTTTCTTTGAACTAAGTTTTGATAATGCTATTAGAAACCACACTTAGACAATAGATTTTAAGTGGAACAGACTGGTCTCCGTGTTTGGATCAATCAAGCTTAACCCGGACAGGTTGCTATGTAAAGGTCAAGGTTGGTAGTGCAACCTTGTACCTAATCTACTCAAACCTGTCATAATGTTCCTTTATGTAATATGTCTATGTAATCTGCTCTAACCATACTCGAAGATTTCTTGCGAAGATTACAGAAGACTGAAGACAGTTCGAGGTATAGGGAGCTTGACCTGCAAAGTCCAACCTGAGCTGTGGCTGAGGAACCTGTCCTCAACTCATCGTCTATAATTGTGTCAGTGTACGGTTCTGCATATCCTGACACATACAACGGCTCTATTTCAAATGCTTCTCTATAAATACCTCAAGTCATTCCAGAAAGAAGGCACGGGAAACTCAAATTACAAGCTGAAACGCTGCAGAAATCTCAAGCTAAATATTCACACAATCAACACTCGAAATCACTAGAGCTTTCCCAAGTGTTGATCTTTGTAGATTTCTATTCTTTCTAGAATCTGTCTTACTAGAACACAATCCACACTCTCACTACCATCGCTGTTGATATTCAGTGTAGTTGATAGAGTTGTATTCCAAACGGTGATAGCTTTTCACAGCTTTCCAGTTTGGTTATCAGTGCTAGTTGTTTAGCATTAGTAAGATTGTATGTAAGTTTGTATGTAAAGTTAGAAGAGACACGACTCAAGATTCGTGCTAGATTCAGTCTAAAGAGAGACTTGAATTTAGACTGGAACCTCCACCAGTGTTAAAAGGAGCGAAAAATCTCAAGTTAAGGGATTACAGATTCGACGGGATCTGGCGTGGACGTAGGAGCTGTTTACTCCGAACCACGATAAAAACTCCTCGTGTTTCTCTCGTTATTTATTCTTACATCTTTATTTACACAGTTTACATGTTCACAACCTGCATCACTGCAACCTGTCTTGCATAAACTATTGATGAACTGAAGTCTTTTCTAAAACTGTTTTGAAAACTGTTAGCCAACCTTTCCACCAAACTTCCGCACGCGGGTTAGTTTTGCAAGCTCAGCAGTTCACTGTTTGAGCTGAAAAACTAAACTGCTCTGATAAACTGAAGTGACGACTCAGTAAGATCAAATTGTTTTGAAAAGTCAAAACTGTTGGCTAATTGGTGTATTCTCCCCCCCCCCCATACACCAATATCTATTTATCGGGACCTACAAGTGGTATCAGAGCGGTGGTTCTTTTGACCACTGCTTCTGTATACTATAAGCTTTTTGTGCTTTAGTGTCAAATTGAACTAGATCTCTGTGTCTGCGAACTGCGCATATATAAACTGTCAATATGGAAGCTTCACTTCTCCGTGTCTGTGAAGATTTTTCTATACAGGGTTATGAAGACTGGAGTTTTCGAATAAAGATGTGCCTCCAAGCTCATCATGTGCTGATGTGGGATGTCATCGAGAATGGTCCAACACCAATCTACGAACCCTACGAAACTGGTGTGTCTGGAGATAAAGCTTCTGAAGCAACATATGTGCCGAAGATTAAAGATCCCAGAAAATACACAAGCGAAGAAAGAAAAGAAGCTGGACTTGACAGCTTCGCAAAAGGATTAATCTCGAGCACAGTTAAGGGCGTCCACCTGGCCAAGATAAGAAATCTTGGAACTGCCAAGGAAATGTGGGACACCTTAAAAGCAATAAGCCTTGGATCAACAGAGATGCTGGAAAATAAGCTGTCAGTGGCATGCAGTAAATTCGAAGAATTCAAAATGCAGCCAATGGAGACCATTGACCAGCTCAAGAACAGATTCACAATGATTACTTTGGAGATCGCAGCTCTCAAGAAAGATAAATACACACAGCGCGAACTCAATCTCAAAGTCATCCAATCTCTTCCAGCAAGCTGGCATGTGTACAGTGCCATGCACCGCGGCAGGTCGGATATCAGCAACCTGTCAACCGAGCAACTGTTTGATCTGCTCATCGGAATGAGTTTGAAATGATCAGACTGCACGGGTCAGAACAAACGTCTTCAAGCAAGAAGACTGAGCCCGAAAAGAAAGAAAAAGATGATGCATTCAAAGCTGCATCAATTACAGAAGAAAGAGCAATCCCAAAAGATCTATGCTCTAAAATGGAAAAATTGTTGAAGGACTATGCACTTATGGCTAGAAGGAATGAAAAGCTTGAAAAACGCTTCAACAAATTCCGCAAATATCACAAAGATTTCAAGAGAAATCAAAACACCCACTAGAAGAAAATTTGCTTAATAAGGCACTTAAAAGTGTCATGAAGAACATGTTATGGAGGCACTTTGAATATAAAGGCACTTCATAGAAGTGCCTCATTATGAAGTGTAACAATAGATCAAGTGCCACGAAAAAGGTTCTGCCATTACACATGTAAGTGTCTACACATATCATATATAAAGGCATTGTAAAGTGTCATGATATCACTAATTTTTATTAGTCTAAAAATAAATAAAAAATGCCCAGAAAATATTTAAAATGTTTTACTATTGCACTTTTTTGTATGTAATTATCTGTTAATCATTACGTTTTTGACAATAAAATAAAATATAAAAGAGAATTTGAGCAATGGAGAAAAATAAATTCATTAAAAAAAATACCATATTCAATGATATAAATTCGTACATCATGTCTTGGATCCCTTCGACTCAATTAAATACAAGAATAACAATTTAGATATCATATTCAATTCAATCCAGCAGATGCTTCAAAACCCAAACGACCGTAGAGTCATTACCACGCCAACTAAAACATTACCTGCACATGACAAAAATATGTCAAAAAAAAAAAAAAGTATTGTATATGTCAAATTGGCCAGGCTAAATATACACGTATGATTTTAAGATAGTCAAAGAAGAGTAACCAATAATGTATCTAGTTATACTGTACTTTCATCTTTTCACTCACCAATTTGAAATCAAAATGTTATATTCTAAGTTTGGGTTTTTGCTGCAAATACCTTCTTTAGCCACAACTTCTATGACCATGAAACAAACTTTCAAGAATATTCTAGCCTTCAAATGCAATGAAAAGAAAATTAAAAATAGGAACACTCCAGTGTAACCATATTAAGCGAAAATTTATTATACTAATAGAAATTTTACAAATATTTAAAATATGCAATCATAAAATAGTTCATAATACTTGCCTTTTAGGTTATGCATTGGTTGATCAATGATATTTCAAGACCTGCAGCATAAAAGAAACCATATGTTAATATACCGTATTCTAGCTAGTTGCACTGAATCATGAAAATATGTTGACCTTGAAGTAGTTTTACATAAAGCAAATGCTTGTTCCTCGTACAATTCTTCTTTTTGCCTTTCAATTATCAATTGGGTTCACTCGTACTACTTGAACCGGCATCGAATCTGAAAAAATAAAATGCACATGATACTTTAGGTAATAATCATTGATGGAAATAGACAATCAGGCAATTGATGTGCTTTTATTGATTTTTTATCACTTTCCCAACTAGAACTAAGAAGCTAACATGATCAGATCTCCCACCAGTAACCAACCTAACTACATCTGAAATAAATAAAAAATATCCAAAGCACAGTTTGCAATGTCCAAGTAAAGTTTCAATGAGCCAATTCATCAAAATATGATTGAATTGAGGAAGTTAGATTCACAACTTATCATGTTAGAACTGAAAAGCCACTCCCTTTGGCTTAATATACTTTCATTGCCACCAGAACATAAGTCATGCATGTTTGCACAGCTCGGTAAAACACCATGTTAAAAACATTTCTAAAATAACAATCAATAACAACATTTCTACTCCAAAATAAAACACATTATCAATGAACTGACGCGGGACTTTGGATAATGTGCACTGTCTAGTACCAAAGTTTCTCTTAACCAAACTCAGTGAAACAGAGCTATCAATTATGATAGCCCTTCGTAATATAATTCCACCACACAAATAAACCTTTCACTATATTCTATTACTCAAATTGGAGCACAACTCGTTTCAATCATTTAAATTATAAAACTATAAGCGTTATCTCTAACAAAGAGGACATATTTAAAGCAAACGAATTAAGCAACATACCTGTTTAAATTTGAAAAATCTTTCCATTGGAAACTTTACCAAAGATAAGAATAGGTAAATATTGCTGTCAGACTTTTTCAAATTCCTGTGAAACAATTTATTTTTTCATGTTTTGGCATTGCTGCAATCAGTATTCAACAAGTAAAATAACAAAGCATTTCATATAAAAATAAAAGTGACTGGTTCCATCCAGCATAAAGCCAAAAAATTTCTTGTAATACTTATATGAAAACTATACAACATCAGGCGCGCAATTAAAAAAATTAAAAATAAAAAAGAACACAAACACAGGATCTAGAGTTCCATGGCCAAACTCAATACTATTTTTTTGTACATACAGAACAATTTTTATTCTAAAAGATGTACTCAAGTAATTTTGGAAAATAGACGAAATATTAATCGTAAATTGAAGAATATTAACCTTGTAATTAAATTGGGGAATCTAGGGCTTGAAGAATGAACTTTAGACCGCCGATCGACTAATTAAGATGTGTAGAAATCATTCCCTTACTTGTTCGCTAGTTGGGTTGGGCAAAATGAACCATTTATTGGTTCGCCGGGGAAGAGATCGAAGTGTATGGAATCTGAAATGAGGGAGGGTTAGTAGAGAGAATTAGTGGAGTGGTCGACTGCGTGCGGTTACTACTCTTCTTAGGTAATTAATTTTAATTTTTTTACTGGGAGGGAATATTGTAGTTTGGCGCTAAATTGTAATATCACGATTTATTTGGGTTATTAACATATTTCATTTTCTAATTGGAGGCGTAAAATTTATTTTCTTTTTAGTACTTTGGTGCTAAATTTCTTAATTGATGATCTTTTTCTACATATTATTTTTTATTTTAGTTTTATTTTTGAATTGTTGCCGTCAATAAATATCAATTCGTTTTTTTGTGTTATAATTTATTTGTTTAATAAACTAATAATATGTATTTGTCTAATTAAATTATAACTTCAAGATTAACTGACGGAATATGATTTAATAATATTTGCAATTGTATTGAAATATGTTCACGCCTTTTTTTTCCTTCAATTATTTAATATCCATTCCTTTGGAAATAATAATTAAGGCGTGTTGATAAATGTCACAAAATGTAAAGTATCGTGGCATTTATGACAAAATGTCATATAAGAATGCCCACAAAATGTAATGATAGGTCACTGTATCGGTTGGGTACTTATAGTGACATTTTCTTAGAAGTGTCCCAATAGAAATGTAGTTATAGGCTATATTTCTAGTAGTGATCTCTTCTTCCGACAAGAAAGGTGAAGGTATATCAAAACCCTCTAAATTCAATTCTTCTAACACTCCCATGGGTGGTTGTTTTGAATGTGGCAGACCAGATCACTATAAGTCAGATTGCCCAGACTTATCAAAGGTTGAACGCAAAGAGCTCCGCGCAAAAAGAGATCAAAAGCTTAAGGAGCAGCGCAACGCCATGATCGCAGCTGAGGAAGAGGCCAAAGCTATTGCCACATTATCAGACTCAACCTCCTCCGACGAAGATGATGATGAATTGGATGAGGAGGAATGTCGATTAGCTGACGAGGAACTTGAATATGAGGAATGCTTCATGGGAAAAGACCACGATCTTATTCAAAACAAGGTTGATACTAAAACTTCTTTTTCATATTCAGCTAACTCTGAACATGCAGGTATTGAAATACCTGAAATGCCAACGTATGAAGAGTTTCAACAATAGCTTGATGACTACAAGAAGCTCTTAGAAATGTTTAAGCAAGTGGTCATAGAAGGATCCAAGCTGGAGGGTGAAAACTTGAAACTCAAAGCTGCTATGAATGAAGACTTCACCCTCTATGTTGAAGCAAAAGAAAGGGAGATAGAGACCCTAAAAGTCCAAATGGGTCAGTCAGCTTTAAGGGAAGAAAACCTTAAGGAAATGCTTATCAAGAGGGACAGTGAGATAAACAACCTGAATGGCCAACTCACAGATCTCTCAAATGAGCATGAAAAGTTGTTGCAGAAAGAGCTCAAGCTTCAACAAGTCCTAATGAGAATGAACAAAAATGGCGAAAAGCTTGAAGTCTTGCAAGCTGCCCAGAGACCTGCTCAGATAAAGTTTGGCATCGGATTCCATGGTCAAACCAGCGGAGTCAAGGATAAAGAGAAGGTCCTGTTCGTAAAAGAAAAAGGATTGGCTGAAGGCAAAGCTCATCACACTCTGCCAGATAAACAAATCAAATTGAAGAATCCAGCCCGGCAACCTCAAGCAATCCTGATAAAAGAACATGGAAAATCCATCAGGAAACAGCAGCCGAGACCGCCAGTAGAACAGCAAAAGGTTGTGCGACCTAGGAAACTGCATGGTCAACCCGCTTATCAAAAAGGAAGCCAACCTACTCAAAGAAAAGTGCAAACTGCTAACAAAGGAAAAGCAGTTTCTCAACCGAAAACTGCTCGACCACAACGAAACTACTATGAGCAGTGGCCAAACCAACAGAGACTTGACAATGAAGGTTACTGGTACAACCATCATTGGTACCAATATCCCGAGCTGTCAAGTATGCACTATCAATTTCCACACGGAAGTGGATTTGTAAATGATCGATGCAGATGTGGATATATGGAGCAGTGCTATCGAAATGATCATTATCAACCTGCTCATTACCAACTGCAAACTGCATACTCAAATGGAACCTACTCAAATGTGCAACGGACCAAGCCACGAGTCAACAGGAGTTTCCAAAAGAAGAAGCTTGGAAACCAAGCTGCTAAAACTCAACCTGCTAACAAATCACCCAAATTCATGTGGGTTGCTAAATCTATCTAATTGCAGGATGAGAAAACTCAAAGGAGGAAGCGAGCAGCTTGCGGCGCGATCTAGATCATTGACAGTGGCTGCACAAAGCATATGACCTGCGACAAAAGCTTGCTTACAAACTTCATTGAATGTGATGGACCTCTAGTTGCTTTTGGAGGAGACTCCAAAGGGAAAACAAGAGGCTACGATAATCTAATTGTTGGTAAAACAACAATATCTAATGTCACTTATGTTGAAGGTTTAAATCATAATCTCTTTTCTGTAAGCCAGTTCTGCTCTAACGGAAAAATAGTAGAGTTTTCTGCTAACAAGTGTGCTATAAAGAACAAGGAAGGAGAAGAAATTATTCTTACCGGTATTTTGCAGGATAACTTGTACATAGTACAATGGTCAGATGAAAAAGAAACCTGTCTGGTCACCAAATCTGCACCTGAAGTAAGCTGGCTATAGCACAAGAGACTATGTCACTTAAACTTCAAAGCCATCAACAAACTTGCTCGCAAGAAGCTCGCAGATGACCTTCCAGATCAAGTCTACTACAAAGATCATGTGTGTGAGGCCTGTCAAGCTGGAATACAGATCAGATCATCATTCCCAAGCATTGCAGCTCACAACACAAGTAGGATCTTGGAATTACTCCACTTGGATCTATTCGGTCCAGTGACTCCTAGAAGCATTAATGGTAAAAAGTATACTCTCGTTATTGTTGATGATTACTCACGATATACTTATGTTATTTTCTTACATAAGAAGAAGGAGACACTAGTGGAGCTACCTGCACTACTCACCAAACTATCAAATATGAAGAACAAAAGTGTGATTTCAATCAGATCCGATCGCGGAACAGAATTTCTTAATCATATGATTGAATCATACTGCACCAAAAGTGGAATTACTCATCAAACTTCAGCAGCTCGCATACCTCAACAGAATGGTGTTGTTGAACGACGCAACAGATCTCTAAAGGAAGCAGCTCGCACAATGCTGAATGAAACCAATCTTCCAAAGAAGTTCTGGGCGGAAGCAATCAACACAGCTTGCTACACTCAGAACAGATCAGTCATTCATACAAGACATGGAAAGACTCCATACGAGCTGTGGAAGGATAAGAGACCTCGATTTAAATATCTTAAATCTTTTGGTTGTGTGTGTTACATTCATAACAATGGGAAATTACAGTTGACAACTTTTGATAGCAAAGCAGATCCAGGAATATTTTTAGGATATTCAGAGATCAGCAAAGCTTTCAGAGTTTTTAACAAGAAAACTCATATTGTGGAAGTAACCCCACATGTTATTTTTGATGAATCTATCTGTGAGTACAGGGAGACCCAACCGGATGAAAGTACAGGTGCAAGTCAAAATCAAACAGGCTCCAACACGCAGTTTCGAGATGAAATACTAATATGGAGTCCAACCGACTTGGAAGAAGAAGAAGCTCAGCCTGTACAAGATTCTAATTCACAAAATCTACCCATTCAGCAAGGGGGAATGAACCAAGGGGGAACCGAAGCTCCTCCAACCATCTCCTTTTCAACTGATCCAGAAACTCCAATAGAACCTGCAGTCAATGCAGAACTGTCAGTGGATCAGCTTGCTGAACAACTTCAACAGCTTAACCCCTTCACTCCTCAACCTCTACCTGAGTTTGAAGATCCTATACCAGACCCTGAACCAATTCTCACAGAAGAAGAAATCTCTCGTCGAAGAAGATGGGTTGATGCTCATCCTGAAGATCTCATTGTTGGGAACCCAAGGGCAGGTGTGAAGACAAGGAGACAGATAGGTGAAAGCTGTCTACTAAGCTGTTATCTATCCAACTCTGAACCCAAAACTATTGAAGAAGCTCTTGCCGACCATGACTGGGTTACAGCCATGCAAGAGGAACTCAATGAGTTTAAAAGAAATGAAGTATGGTCACTAGTTGATCATCCTACACATCAAGGAGTGATTGATGTAAAATGGGTGTTCAGAAACAAGAAAGATGAGAATGCTGAAGTGATCAGAAATAAGGCAAGATTAGTTGCCAAAGGTTACTGTCAACGAGAAGGAATAGACTATGATGAGACCTACGTACCAGTGGCAAGACTAGAAGCAATTAGGTTGTTTCTATCATATGCAGCTCATTAGAGATTCAAAGTCTATCAAATGGACGTAAAGAGTGCTTTCCTCAACGGAATTCTTGGAGAAGAAGTTTACGTTGAACAACCTCCAGGTTTCGAGGAAGCAGGTTCAGAGAAAGTTTACAAACTGCACAAAGCAGTATATGGTTTGAAACAAGCTCCCAGAGCTTGGTATGAAATGTTGTCTACATTCCTACTGCATTCTGGTTTTAAAAGAGGATCAGTCGACATAACTTTATTTACTTTCAAGTACAAGGATGATATTCTTCTTGTACAAATTTATGTTGATGACATTATTTTTGGATCTAGGTCAAAATTTCTATGTGACAGGTTTGGAGAACTCATGAAGTGTGAGTACAAAATGTCCATGATGGGGGAGATGAACTTCTTCCTCGGCTTACAAGTCAAGCAATCTGAGGATGGTATCTTTATTTGCAATCCAAATATGCTAACGAGCTAACAACCAAATTTGGTGTCCAAGATAGCAGACCTCTGAAGATTCCAATGATTGCAAATGGCAAGATGGATCCAGATTCTGAAGGAAAACCTGCCAGCATAACTTTGTACAGGGGAATTATTAGTTCTTTACTTTATATTACTGCAAGTCGACCTGACATTTCTTTTGCAGTTGGAATATGTGCTCGGTATCAAGCTAATCCAAAGGAATCGCATCTAGAAGCAGCTAAGAAAATTCTTAGATATGTCAAGGGAACTGCAAACTTCGGTTTATGGTACCCTTGTGATGATAATTTTGAACTAACTGGCTATGCAGATGCAGATTATGGAGGATGCAAACTAGATAGAAAGTCCACATCAGGGACCTGTCAGTTTCTTGGAAGCAAGTTAATCTCTTGGTTTTCAAAGAAGCAAACTTCAGTTGCTACTTCAACAACAGAAGCTGAGTACATGGCAACAGCAAGCTGTTGCGCACAGATTCTTTGGTTGAAACAACAACTCAAAGATTATGATGTCACTGTTCGAAAAGTACCTATCTTTTGTGACAGCACAAGCGCCATAGCTCTCACTGTGAATCCTGTCTACCAGACCAGATGCAAGCATATTGATATAAGGCATCACTTCATAAGAGATCACGTGGAAAAACAAGATATAACAGTTGAGAAAATTCATACTGACATCCAAAGAGCCGATATTCTAACAAAACCTCTCATGGAAGAGAGATTCAAAATGCTGTGTGGAAAGCTTGGAATGCTCAGAATGGATACACAGCCTAAGTCAGAGAATGACAGCAGTTCACTAGCACAGGTCAGCCAAGAGCAGACTGACTTGGAAACTGCAGACTAACAAAAAGGCAGTTCGCTAGTACAAAACAGCCAAAGACAGACAGACTTGGAAACTGCAGCTCACGAAAAGCAATTAGGTGACACGCAGCTTGAAGCCACAAACTGCGTTGAAAGTCAACAATCACCGGTCAACCTTTAAGGGGGAACTGGAGATATCGTATCAATCTCCATTTAAATCTTAGCTGAAATTATTTCATCTTCCCATATATTCTGTCATATATGTTATTTTTTAAAATCTTTTTACTATCTGAAAAGTTTTTCACGAAAAACAAGAAATTTATGTCTATCATATTTTGACCGTTGGAGAAGTCTATAAATAGAGAGAAAATTCTTAATTTCATTATGCGTTTCTTGAAATCCTTTGAAATCACATTTCAAATCTTCTTTCACTCTCTCTGAGAAACTACTTTCGTTCTTTCATCTTCATAAACTCAGAAATTCAAAATCCTTACCCTCTCTCTCCAAAATGTCTACAGATTCATTGAGTGCTCAAGTGAAGAAAGCAACCCCTCTCATCTTCTTTGAGAAGGTTGTTGTGCTAGACTCATATGGATACAGAGGTTTGGATCAGATGATTGAGGCTATCACCCAATGTGATGGTTTCTTCAACATCATCACTCAACATCCACGAATGACGCTACCGGAAAATGTTGCTTATTTGCTGTGTTCTCTGGAATCAATGGCCGGAGACCCCGCAACGGCAACTTTTCTCGTCAACAACGAAGAAGAGAGGCGTCATCTTCTTCCACTCGTCCTTCAAACCTACAGGTTATCGGATACAGGGGCTATCACAAAGGTTGATGATGTGCCCATGGAATCCGTCAACGATGTATATCAACAAGCTCTGTTTGAGCCCAAGAAAAGTTATGATCAGAGAACTTTTGTAACACCCCACTTTTAGCATATTATTATTATTATTATTATTATTATTATTATTATTATTATTATTATAGTTTTGGGCCTATTTCTATTAATTAAGTTTTTGGAAGCCCAAATTTTTTAGACGCATGGTGGCAGGGAAATCTTTGAATTTATGATTTCATAGATTTAAAGTTTTATGTTAAGAGCTCAACTAGAATACCGATTTTGTTGCGATAGAAATCTTTCATGTTAATCTTTTCAGCCGATGTTTGACCCTAGAGTTCTTCTTATCAAATCTTTATATATCCTCTCATCCACTACAATCACTAAATACCAAAGCTGCTCAAGGCTCTCTCTCATCTACGTAATAGTTTTTTTTTCGGCGGCCGCAAGTCTGTAGCTGTACAGGAATCCAAACCCTATTATAACCTTCCCCATATATATTGCTCCTCTACACAAGTAAACAGCCACACTTCAGATTCAGAGTTTCTTTCAAACTTGTATTATATTTTCGTTCAAAGCAAATTCCGCAATTCGATCGGCAGCCTCACGAAGAGTTGGTTAGAGTTTCTTCAGTATCGATTCTTTTCTTTCATCTTCAATCTGGTTCGCTCAGTAATTAAAGAGCTTTTACTTTCATATTTTCAGACGAGCATACTAGTTTTGTCGAATTCGGTACAGCAGCAAGTTCGTTTCATCTCTGGTGATCTAACGGTAATTTTGTTTCGAAGGTGCGATCTGTTTTTCGTGCAAAGAACTCTTTGATTTCCATTTGATACGCAGTCTCTTTGAATTCTTTCTTCCTTCTCCCCCGTCAACTATCTTTCTCAGATTTCAACTCACGTTTGGCAAGTTCTGAGTTGGTTTCCAACTCTATTCTACATTGAACTCTTTTCTTCTTTTATCAAAAAAATTCAGCTTAATCGGTACCTAATAAATTATTCCTTTTCATATCACTTCGTTCTCCCAGGCAAAGGCATCCCTTCTAGTAAATTCAGCGCAGCGGCGATTTCGTTTCATCCCTCGAAACCTAACGGTAATCACGTTGTTTCCGGGCTGCGATTCGTTTTTGTGCGAAGAGCATTGCGTTTCTTATCTTCCACGTATAGTTTCTTTCATTTTGAATCTTCCACCCTATTTTTTTTCTAATCCAATAAGATCTTAAGCATGAAGGGAAAACTTTGTAGTTTAGGCTGGGTTAAGATGCCAAGGTTTGGTAAGATGATTTTTCTTGCGTAAATACATGCCTTCCATGTGTTCGTAAAAATGTTTGTATAAGAAAAAAAAAAAGAGAAAATATATATACGTATAAGCAGCAGGTGTATGTGAGTGTGTGTGTACGTTTACTGGATGAGAATGTAGAAAAATGGAGGTTAGTTGTGTAGTTGCAGGCGGTGGTTTTGGTATCAATAAATTGAAGAAGATCCGATCAAGACTGCAACTGCCATGTTGGTTAACTCCATCGAGATCGACGCTGAGAAGACTATCATGGAGTCTTTTCCCGGAATTGATCTCACTCCCGAGACCAGGCAGTTGGCAATTCGGCTACGTGCTCTGCTCGATGGGAAGTATAGATCTTACTGTGATTTGAAGTCCATCTTCCTTATTCACCCCATCGAACAGCTAGAGATTGAAGAGCATAACATTGGGAAGTATTTTGGCTATGCTTCCATTCCTGAAGCTCGCGACTGCTTCAAGAAGTTCGTCCTCTCTAGGATGAAGAGAGAGGCCAAGGTACTCAATGTCGACTTGAAACCTTTCTACTCTCACGATCGCGACTCTTACAATTACAGGTTTCTGGAGGATGAAGATTTCAGTCCAATTCTTTCTCCATCCCAGAACAGCGGAGACGCAGTGTCCGATCATGATCGCGTACCGGTCTACTCTGTAGCAACCGCAGGAACTCCTCTCACTGCTGTGCAAGCAGATTTGAAGAAATTCATCATTGAGGAAGTTTCCAAGGTGAAGGCCACCGAGGTTGCTGAACACTAGAAGATTGCGGACCAAATCGAAGCCACGGACACAGCAGCATCTGCCATGCTGGCAAACATCAAGGCTGAAATGCCACAGGTTATCAAGGATGAAGTGGCAAGCCAGTTCAAAACCTTCATCTCCACGCGACTGAAAGCTGCAATGGACAAGCTGCTTCCCAACCAGCTATCCGATCTGAAGGTCGCCTACGCATCCTCGGTTGACAACCTGCGATATGAGTTTGAACAGCTCAACCAGCTTGTCAACAACTTTTCTTCAAAGCTCGCTCAAGCTTCATCCAGCTCCCTGAAGAAAGAAGAAGAGATGCAAGGGAACATCAACTCCCTCCTCCAGTTTAAAGAGAAGATCAGCACTGACCTGTCCTTAATCTCCAACGAGCAAGCCTCCCTCAATACCACTGTTCAACACTTGATTGATAATGCCGAAAAGGGGGAAGGGAAAGGCAAACGCACTGCTGCTAAAGGTAAGGAGAAAAAGGTCACCCAACCTCTTATGACTTAATCAGAAGCTGCTCCACCTGTGACAACTGTCCCTCAACCTGCTGCCCAGAAGCTGTCTGAGCATGAAAGGGCACAGGGTGAAGCCTCTCTTATTCGAATGATGGCAGAAGCTGGCTACACCGCAGATGAATGCGAGAATGAAGGCAAGCAGAAGCTGTTTCTCGAAGATCTGAGGAAACAGAGAGCAAGGGACAAAGCTCGCGTGGCAAGCTTCCGATGTCTTGAAAGCTGCAAGGATCAAGCTGACAAGAGAGAGCCAACTGATTGGCTACCAGTGGAAGATCAGCCTTTGTGGGATGAGTTCCTGAACCAGTTCATCTTACATCACTACTGGTTGCAGGTTGATACTCGCTACACTGGTGATACCAAAACTGCCTTTCATAGCTGGATGCAAACTTTCCCCGACCGCGAATTCATTAAAAGAGTCCGTGCGAAAGCTGCAGAGGCGAAGGTCACGATCAATCTGCCTAATATAGAGACCTTCCAACCTCCCACTATCTGCGGCACTGATACTCCAGATATCGACCGGATCAATACTTTCATAAGAAGAATCGCAGCTCAGTACGGTTGCAAGACCACAGGCTGTGATGAGTACAAGTCGATCCGTGACAGCGTCTACGCAGCTATGGGATCTGTAAGCAAGGAGAAGATCGCTGAAGAGAGATTCAAGACTGTGAGGAAGTGACTTGATCGTTTTCATTCATTTGTTGTATCAACTCTGTAATCTGTGTACATCAATTCAGTTGATACTATAAATGAAAAATGATCATATTTTGTTCCTGATGACAAAATCTCATTGTCCAGGCCTTTGCATGTTATGCTTTAAATTTCCTAACACTTTTTCTCATGCAGCTGGCTGAACATCAAACCTTGATCACCTTTTCGTGTGAAGTTCAAAACTTCTAAGTCAAGATGTAAAGTGTGGGTTTCGGCATTATCAAAAAGGGGGAAATTGTTTGGAACCTTTTTCTTTGAACTAAGTTTTGATAATGCTATTAGAAACCACACTTAGACAATAGATTTTAAGTGGAACAGATTGGTCTCCGTGTTTGGATCAATCAAGCTTAACCCGGACAGGTTGCTATGTAAAGGTCAAGGTTGGTAGTGCAACCTTGTACCTAATCTACTCAAACCTGTCATAATGTTCCTTTATGTAATATGTCTATGTAATCTGCTCTAACCATACTCGAAGATTTCTTGCGAAGATTACAGAAGACTGAAGACAGTTCGAGGTATAGGGAGCTTGACCTGCAAAGTCCAACCTGAGTTGTGGCTGAGGAACCTGTCCTCAACTCATCGTCTATAATTATGTCAGTGTACGGTTCTGCATATCCTGACACGTACAACGGCTCTATTTCAAATGCTTCTCTATAAATACCTCAAGTCATTCCAGAAAGAAGGCACGGGAAACTCAAATTACAAGCTGAAACGCTGCAGAAATCTCAAGCTAAATATTCACACAATCAACACTCGAAATCACTAGAGCTTTCCCAAGTGTTGATCTTTGTAGATTTCTATTCTTTCTAGAATCTGTCTTACTAGAACACAATCCACACTCTCACTACCATCGCTGTTGATATTCAGTGTAGTTGATAGAGTTGTATTCCAAACGGTGATAGCTTTTCACAGCTTTCCAGTTTGGTTATCAGTGCTAGTTGTTTAGCATTAGTAAGATTGCATGTAAGTTGTATGTAAAGTTAGAAGAGACACGACTCAAGATTCGTGCTAGATTCAGTCTAAAGAGAGACTTGAATTTGGACTGGAACCTCCACCAGTGTTAAAAGGAGCGAAAAATCTCAAGTTAAGGGATTACAGATTCGACGGGATCTGGCGTGGACGTAGGAGCTGTTTACTCCGAACCACGATAAAAACTCATTGTGTTTCTCTCGCTATTTATTCTTACATCTTTATTTACACAGTTTACATGTTCACAACCTGCATCACTGCAACCTGTCTTGCATAAACTATTGATGAACTGAAGTCTTTTCTAAAACTGTTTTGAAAACTGTTAGTCAACCTTTCCACCAAACTTCCGCACGCAGGTTAGTTTTGCAAGCTCAGCAGTTCATTGTTTGAGCTGGAAAAACTAAACTGCTCTGATAAACTGAAGTGACGACTCAGTAAGATCAAATTGTTTTGAAAAGTCAAAACTGTTGGTTAATTGGTGTATTCCCCCCCCCATACACCAATATCTATTTATCGGGACCTACATTTATCATGAGTCCAATTTTTTGGGCACACCTATCTTTAGACGAGTCTTAGTTAAAGATAAAGTGTGTACTTTAATATTTTGATACATATATTTTTTTTTAAATATAGAGCATTGTAGATTCATAAAATATATTGATGATTTATCTTAAATGAAAGATATTGTATTGAGATTTTGAATTTGATATAGAAATTATAAAAGTTAGAGAACAAACAAACAAGTTATGATAATTTAAAATATTCCAATTCAAATTGAAATAATTGCATAAAGATGAAGCTAGTAAAAATAATGTATATTAGATCTCTAATTATTTTCATATTGGGTACCGATTCATGATGAAAGAGACAACCTAATATGAAAAAATTGGCTCATAATCAAAGGGACGGAGGGAGTATGTATCATCTAGACGGCTAAAATTGACGATTTTCTTTTTCTTTTTCCTTTTTTTTAACTCATGAGTAAATTGATTAAAATGAACCCATTTCCTAACTAGTACTCCGTATTAGGCAGCTCAACATGCATGAATATATTTCCTTTTTATTTTAGAGTTGGTGAATGCGTACGATCCAACATCAACTATAGACGATACTTTTAATCATGCAATTAATGATTTGCAAACCACATATTTTGCACAAAACGTCTTCTTTTTAAATATATAAAAATAAAAATAAAATCAATCTGCAATTCTGCATATCCAGTTAATATATACTACAATAACAATGTAATACTACCATTACAAACATAAACCAATAGAAAGCAAGGGATGATAGTAATACAATCTTAAAGATCAAAATGTGTATCTATTCTCCATGTCGCAGTTTTTTCAATTTTATGTTAATTATGTCAAAAAAAATTGTACCGATTATTATATTTCAATTTAATCGGACACCAACTAAAATTCAAATGTGCGTTTGCGACCCAAGAGGCGGTCTGATACCGGGGTGTTTGGTAAGTGAGACTAGATAATTTTAATCTCATTCAATGGTGCTTGGTTTGGTGGCCAAGGTCCAAGATTTAGGAGGTATTTGACTAAGCTTATTTGAAAGAGCTTATAAAATGTTTGAAAAACTTATAATATGTAAAAATAATTTAGGGTGAATGGACTTATTTTTAAGGAGCTTATAAGCTATTATTGCTTATTTTTTGAGCTTGAAAAACTTATTTTGTCGAATACATTTCTAAAGCTTATAAGCTGTTTAAAAGAGCTTATAAGCTCAGCCAAATACCCCCTTAATGGTTGGCATTGCTGCATAGGATTAGTCATGGTTTATCTAATTGTCTTTCATTTTTAGTCATGGCATCCCCCTATAACTAATTAGTCTTGGATAATCTAATCTTGAGCTAATCCTAGAAAGAATCTAATTCTGTCAACCAAACACCTAGATGTATTTGCTACCGATTTATAAAATAATAGTAGTATATTATAGTATGAAATAATGGATGCAGTTGGCTGTATGAGCAGAGACAAAAACAGTCGGTCTTGACATGAAGATAAGGTTGTAAGTGAAAGCAACCTAGGAAATAAAACCAGATTATAGCTAAACCCAAGTTGGTACTCCCTCCGTCTCGTCAAAATGACCTTGTTTTCCTTTTTGGGCCGTCCCACCGAAATGATCTTATTTCCTAAAAAGGAAATAATTAGTGAATTAAAATAATTAATTAATGCATAAAAAAATTAATTAATGACTTTGTTTTCCTTGAAATACTTATTTAATAATAAATATATTATAAAAAATTCAAAACTTTAATTATCAAACACACTTTACGAATTAAACACTCTCTCCTTAAATCCCGTGCCGAAAAGAAATCAAGTCATTTCGGCGGGACGGAAGGAGTATTTGATTGTGATAAGTGGGCCGTAATTTAGTATTTATTGGGACCATTTCTATTTATATTTTCTAAGAGGTGTGGTTGTGATCAATTCGGCTTAATTTATGTGGTCACATATTTAATTATTCGGTGCGGCCCTACTAATTGGGCCTGCTTAATTAGCCCGACAATTGTCCCTTTGTGAGGCCTACGTATTGGGTGGGCTACTAATTCTTTCCTTTTGCCCTTTTGAAACACACATATATATATAGACAAAAACACACATATATATATAGACAAATTGACACGTATTTGTGTGCACTTTTTATGAGCACCACTTATTTTTTACTATTTTTTTAGGGCCAAAATGTAAAATAATTATTTAGGATAGTGGATATAAATATATAAAAACTAGCCACTTTTTATTTAATTGACAAAAACACCTTAACACACTCAATTCTAATTTAATGTTTTTGAAATTCAAAAAAAAAAAAAAAAAAACCAAAAACACACACACGCACGCACCATAGGCGGCTCTGGGCCCTGTGCAGCATGGGCGACCGCACAGGGCCCCCGAAAAATTGGGGCCCCAAATTATTTTGGCACACACAGTATTTTTTATTTTGTTTGTTAATTTTCAAAATGTCTTGGTAGCTCAGTTGGTTGAGTGCGTATTTTATCTTTAAAGTATGCTAGGTTCGAAACTTGTTAGACCCAATTTTTTTTTTTCTTTCTTAAATTAACGATTTTTTTTTTTTTTTTTTACTTCCCTAGTCAATTGAAGCCTGAAGGGCCCCACATACAGCACAACATCTTCTTCTAAGACTCTAACCCTTCTCTCCCTTTTCCTTTTCTGCGTGAAAAATCAAGGCGAGCGGCGACAGAAAAATCAAGGCCTGATTTTACTGAATTCGACAGGGCCCCCGATTTGGTTGCTCCGCCCCTAGCACGCACAAACACACGCACAACTCCTACCACCGTGAACCCCATTTCCTTCTCTATTCCTTCTCTAAATCATCTTCTTTATCAATATCCCAAGCTCCATTAATGGCTACCCCACACACAAAACACACACTACTGAGCCATAGCTCTCACCCTACTCCACCATCCGCCACCATTGAGCCAACTACCTTGATTTTCTCGATCATCTTCACCACCTCCGCCATCGTCGGCATCTTCTCCGGCTGTGGCACCACGTGCAGCGTCAACACCAAACGCCATCTCCTTTTCTACAGTCTTGTACAGCAGCGCCTTGCATTCATCCTTCACCACGACTCGAGCCGCTACCATGGCCGATGAGCACTCCGGCGATGAGACTCTTGCCGGCGACGATGGCCACCATTTATAGACCTAGACCCAGAACTCCTATAAGTATGGGATCGAATGGCTCGATTGGGAACGATTGAGATCTATTCGATCCCTATCACATATAGTCATTGGGCTCGATCGATCCGGCTCGTGCTCGATCGACCCCTTTGTTCTTATGCGTGTAGGATCGATCGAGCCCCCTGTGCTTCTGTGTGTAGACTGAATCGGGATCAATCGAGCTCATTCGAGTCCGAACGCGCAAGACTCATTGATGCTCGATTGAGCACGATCGGATCGAATAAATCTCATTCAATCCCGCTGAGAGAGAGAGGGAGGGAGAGAGAGAGAGAGAGTGGAGGCAGTGAGGAGAGCGGCAGCGGAGGAGGAATATGGGTGGGTGAGGAGAGAGAGATTTGATTGAATGCTGTGTTGTTGGAGTTTGTTTGTGAGTCGGAGTAATTGCTACTGGTGTAGGAGAGATTTCAATGGAGGAGATGGGGCGGCGCCGGCGCCGCGCCGGAGGTGGCGACTCAAGTGCTGGAGTGTGTGTGGAGTGAAGAGAAGGTTGCCGGCGTGTTTTTTGTTAGTAGAAGAGGGGAGAGAGATGTGAGGAAAAAAGAGAAAATAAAATTTGATGGGTGTGTTTTTTGTATTTTATTTTTGTATTATTTTTATTAATTATTCATTAAGGGTAAAAATGTCAAACTGACTATTTTTTATATGTTTATAAGTTAGTGACTATTTTTTTTTCTTTTGTTATCTTAAGTGGCTATTTTCTACCATTACCACTTTTTTTAAATTAATCATAACTATTTAAATACCTCAAAACTATTAATATCATCGTTATATTTACAAATTATATAAAAATATAAACTCAATTTGTTCTCGATACCTTAAATTTCAAAGAAATCGATAGAAAATCAAATTGAGATTCAATTTTTATGTAATTTGTGAACGCGATTGCTATTAACCATTTTTGAGGATTAAAATAAAAGTCAATAAAAAGACCATGATAAAATGATCAAAACGTGAATTGTGCCCATGAAATGTGCTCCCTTTCTGCTTCTTTTTGCATTATAGTCAAGTAGAGATATTTACTTGCACACCGTGGAGTGGTAGACTAATATAGAGGAGTGATATGCTACTCACCTTCCGTGAGCATCATTCGTGGGCACCTATCACCGTTTGCCCACTTAAGTATTATTTTGTTCAATTTTTCGATTGTTTTATATTCTAATATCTTAAAAATTAATATTGAAATCATTAAACCTACAAAATGTATAAATATCGACACTCGATTTGTCATATTATTTATTTTTTAAAGTTTGATGGAAAAAATAACAAACCGAATGTCAATTTTTATACATTTTGTAGGTTTAATGATTTCAATATTAATTTCTCAGATATTAATACAATCGAAAAAATCGAACAAAATATTGCTTAAATGAGAAAACGACAATAGGTGTCCACAAATGGTGCTCACGGGAGGTGAGTAGCATATCATTTCTCGACTAATATATCAATTGCTAATGTGATAGTGCTGCATTTATATGCTTTTTTTGCTTAACATTTTTTTCTCTTGAAGTTTGTTTACTATGTAATAATACGTCATAAAAGGCATTTTGACTCGTTATCTATACAATATATAAAAGAAGAATTGTTAGCAAAAATACAACAATGTCATTTTTCCTCCAAAAGTAACCATAGATTGGCCAATGGTTTATATATGAAGATGATTTACTTTAAAAAGTTGTGAATTGTTCAATGGATTTGATAATAAATGTATTTTAAATTATGAATATTGTTTTATTGTTTGCTAATATATATTTTTTGCATTAAATTATTCTATTAATTTTCTTATTTTGCTATATCTATACATTACTAGTATTTATTTATTTATTTTTTCAATCCTATTTTTTATTGTAAATTTTATTGTGACAATACAAAATATAGATAGATTGTCACAAACAAAATTAATTACTACTTGAACTTAGGTGAAATAATACTAAGTTAGATTTAAAGCTACTGTTCGATAAATTTACTGTAATCATGGCTATTGCTTAATATCTTGATGTATTTTTTTATTTTTTTAAAGAAATGTATTAAATTACTAAAAGAACATAGTGATTACTAATTATTGGGTTAAATAGCAAATACAACCCTATGACGGACACCACTATCGCATACACAACCCTATGGTAACATTAGTTGCAAATACACCCCTAAGGTCACAAAGTGAGTACAATTAACCCCTTGCACTTGTTAAATGTTTTATTTTATTTTATTTTTTAATAATTATTTTTGAAATATAAATAAAAAAAATATTGAACAAAATATTCATAAAAATAAAATTAAAAAAATAAGACATAAATCAAAATAAAAAACACACACAATATATTATATTCTTGAATATATACAATATTTTACCTGCCATTTATTTATTTATTTTTATTTTAAAGAAAATACTCGTACAACATTTCTTGTCTTTATTAATTATTTTGATAGCACTGAGTATATCAACAAGACTCGATAAGTCTGGTTTAACTTTGCGCTACTTTATCGTCTAATATAAATTGTACTCCTACCATTGAGTTTTCAATTAATAGTTGATGAAGCCAACTTTGTAAATTGTAAATTGTAATTGTTAGATTTATATCTTATTTTTTAATTTATTTTTATGAATATTTTGTTCAATATTTTTTTTAATTTATGTTTCAAAAAGAATTATAAAAAATAAAATAAAAAGCATTTAACAAGTGCAAGGGGTTAATTGCATCCACTTTGTGAACTTAGGGATGTATTGGCACCAAATATTATCATAGGTTGTATATGCGACAGAGTTTTCGGCCATGGGGTTGTATTTGTTACTTAACCCCTAATTATTTAGATAACTATATTTAAATAAAATACCAAAGAATATTAATTTAAATATCTTAATTTTACTGATAAAAAAATCTTAATTTCTAAAATTATATTTACTTATATTATGTTAAAATTATTTTAGGTTTCTAAAATTATGAGAATTAAATTTTTATTGAAGATAATAATAAAGTAATGTAATGTAGTATTATATTGATTGTTTAATAATGATGTGAGAAAAAAAATATAATTCTAAATATTTTATTTATATCTTCCATGCAATATACGAGCGCAACACTAGTTAATACTCATAATATAAGACAGTATGATTAATTCAAGAGGAGTTGGTATGGTTGCCATCAATATCTATCTTGAACAACTAAACTTTTTACCTTACAATTATATTTCTTGCTCTTTTTGACTCGTACCATGTTTTAATATCCTAATTTTTCATCAACTAATACATAATACTCCTCATGCACATCACACTATCACTACCTATACAATGTATACACTTAACAAGCATAGTTAAAATATAAAATGCATAATAAAAAATAAACAAATGCTAGCTCGAGAAAATTAACTAAAAAATTATATATTACGTAGTTAATGACGATGACCCTGGCCACTTTTGAGTTGAGACGACTATAGATTTAGATAAATTCTCAACGTCAATGTCAATACTCAATCTTGATTGACCTTGTTATAGTGTAAATCGGTCTTACTCTATCCATGATTTATATAGAGCTCAAAAAATAACTACCTAAAGAGCACTAAGTTTCTCAATATATACCTATAACTTAACAAAATTTAAAATATAACTAAAGTTTTGGGAAATAGACTAAAATATACTTGTTTCTCATTTCCCCCAAAAAAACTAACCCACCCCCAAGACAAAAAACTAGATACGCGACCTTCCCACTCCCACTTTTCTCTCAATCGGCGACTGTTCTTCTCCCCATTCTCTCTCTCTCTCTCGCGAAACCTCTACTCTTCCATTCACCTTGAGATTCTTCACATCTTCCAGTAGATATGCTGGCCGGGACGTGCCGTTCGAGTAGAAAGCGAAAACATCTTGAGTGGGGGGGCCGTCTGACGAATTGGAAGAAGTAACGACGATGGAGGCTCAAACAGACCAGACGGAGGATGAAAGGCCCAACGGTGACCCGTTCTTCGAAGCGGAGGTATGAAAAATTAGTTTTTTTTTTTTTTTCAATTAATGGCTGTTTCCATTGGGTGTTGGCGATTTCATGCGAATTTGGGGAAAATTTGCAAAAAATTGGGGTTTGCATGCTTGATTTTAGGGTTCCATCACTACATTTTAGGGTTTCGTGGTATGAATCTATGAAAAAAAATAACCAAGTTGATGGATTCTATGGGTTTCAGTACTCTATTCTATAATAAATGAATTTGTCCATTCGTGGTAGTAATTTCATAAGATCTTACAATAGCATATTGACAACTCTTACTAATTATATAGTGGGATGGTTAATTTCTAAAGACCTCTATGTCTTGTAAGAATGGATAAATTCTAATGTGATGATGATAGTAATTTTTGTGTGCCAGTGCTCGTATCGTGGTGATAATTGAACATTTCTGATAACGTGTTGATGTTAGTTGTAAAGAAAGACGATCGTAATTGATGTGTGTGGTGAGAATTGATAATATTCTTATAACCTCGTGCATTTTATTTTTAAGAATAGCTAAATTCTTATCTGAAGATATCCGTGTTTTTGAGTTATGTTAGTACTATTGTAAGAATTGGTTAATTCTAACTATTTAAATGGTGAGAAATATAATAAAATCTTACCAAGTGTTTCCTGTCTACTGCCTTCCTGGCTTATATTCTTATCATGTGTCCATTTCATATGCAAGGTTACCTGGACATATAAAAGACTGCACCTGGTTGACAAGGCAAAAAGGTGATTCCTGCCGGTTACGAAACCTCGAGAATATAGATCCCACAGCAAGTTGCCCAGGTCGGATGTGTTCAGATTGTATTGGTATTTTTTCAACCCGTAACGAAGCATGTTCCTCTGCACCAGCTATTATCCACTGACCGAACGCCCTAAAATCCACATTTCTACTTTCAGTTGAAGTATCTAATGTGGCCACCGCTCCATGATCTATAGCAAAATTGGTCCCACTGGCAATGACATAAACAGTGGGTGACGAGCCCATTTTGTGCTCTTATTTTTGTCTTATTTTGAGTCTTATTTTTAGTATATTAGAGTCCTTTTTGTATAGTGTCTTGTGCTTGGGAGGGCACATTCTAGATTCAGGGTACACAGGGCAGATAGCTGGAGGAATTGGGCAATTCTGGGTAGTACTTGGGCAGATAAAGAAGAAGGCATAGCAGAATGCATTCACTGGTGTGATCGTGGCCAGAGTGAGGACCATCGTGGGCAATGAAGAGGCTATCGGGTGAGAATGATTAAATAAGGAAGGAGATTTACCAAGAGATTCTTTCCTTAATTCCGAATTGATCAAATATGGAAGCAAATCTGCGCAAAAGGCAAGTCTCACTTGAAGCCGAAGAAACCTTAGCCGCCATTGAATGGGCCTGGGCCACGATCCACAAACATCTACAAGTACAGCTACGCAAGGTAGAATGAAGAGAATAAAGCAGACGAGCACCTTGGGCAGAGAGGCAAGGCCTCTGGGCAAGGCGCGGACGTTCTTGTCCGGGAAATCACATATGGAAGGAATTATTTCCTTCCTTATCCATGAAGATACGCATCTTGCTGAAGATCTTGGAGATAAGGGTGGATTCAAGCTTGAAGAGCAAGAAGATGCAAGAAAGGAAAGTTCTACCAACAAGGCAATTTTCCAAGATCTGCTGGGCCAAGCCCACAACCCATTTACACTACTATATATACAGCTGCTCGCCCACAGCAGCAGACACTCTTTTTTACACTTCATACTCTCGAGTTTGTTTTCATTCATACACTTAGAGTTTTGGAGAGAATTCGCAATGTAGTTCTTAGAAGAGGAAACAAGCCCCACAACTATTTATTTTGTTTTAATGTTATTTTCTTTTAGTTTAATTATGTATTTCTTTTACTTTTATGTTATTTACTTTTCAAGCATGCTAGAGTAGGTTTATCAACCTGTCTTAGGCAAGATGAATTGATTGCATGTAACTAAATACTCGTGAGATCAGGGGTTTAGGTATGCATAGTAGTATATGCATGTGTTTCCGAGTTTGCTAGCTTCAGTTCTACAATTCATGTTAGGTTTGGTTGGGTATGTGCGCAGTATCACATCGAGTCAAGCATGATTACAAACAATACATGGGTAAAAAGTGTAGAGAGATCTCGCTCCATATAGTGTGAACTAGCAACATCGTATGTGGTCGTAGGCTTATTAGTCTGCTATTGGCTATTCCGGGATTACCACAAATCTGAATGCTGCTTGGGCAGAGACATGACAACTAGTCCTTGTATGTTGAAGTCTAGGTTAGGGAGTGTGTAATTGTAACTATATTCTGTGAGGGTAGATTGGGCATGCTGGTCAGGGCACGTGACGCATGACAATAGGGGGTCTTGACCAGAGTGACCTATAACTGGATGACATATGTTATATACGAATATATTAAGACCCGTGATCGAGTGAGTTATATGTAGTTAAGACGTCTGCCCAGGATAGGTTTACTTTCTTATTATTGTTTAACTGTTTGCCTTTATAGCTCTTTTTATTTTCCTTGTTATTTTCAATTATGTTTGGGCAAAGTCCACCCCTTTCAAAGTGACAATTGAACTCGAAAGGATTGCTGACCAACTCCTCGTGGGATCGACCCTGTGCTTACCACTACTATACTAGTTATAGGAGTCTTGGGCATATGACTTATAAATTTATTGACCGCGGCTAAACGACGGTCGCGTCAGTGGGCGATCCCGTCATATCCATCAAATAAGTCCACTCGAACTGGTCCGTAACCTTCATTCTCATATATTCATCTGGACCACTTTTTACTAACACAAATACCTCAAATGTGTAGATTGATCTCTTCTTGTTCAAATGACCCTCCAACTTCGACAATAACTCTAAAAAGTTATACCACCATGTGGCATCGGAATGAAATATTTTGTTCATCCTTCGTATATATTGTTAATCAAAGACCCCCCGTGACGACAATTACAACACGGGCCATGAGCTGCGTTTAAGAAAATAAAAAATAAAATGTTAACATAGTAAGATAATGCATAAAATCTTACCATTTGCAATACGATTGTAAGAAAAAACATAAATGCTTACCATCTGCTAAACGATGGTAAGAAAAAAGCATGAACAGATTCAAAATGGTTAGAATTTAGCAAAAAACTGACACTCCTCAATGGATATCATTTATTGCTATGCATTTAATTCTTACCTAACGAATTTCTATAAGAATTATACTATAATGCAAAACCGCAAACTATAAAATCTTCAAATTTTAAAAAGAACTCACAAAAGAAGAACGAAACTAACCCAAAATAACCTGATACTCAGCTCCACCTACAATGCCTCCGACAATGATTGAACTGAAACATCAGAACAAACACAATACACAACTCAAAACCAGAAAAAAGGGCAAAAAAAGGAAACACAAATACCTACTTGATCAAAATTTTGACTCCAACTACAACTCCACAATCACATCTACGATAACCTCGTGGCTGGCGTCACAAACCTAAACGTAGCTTCCCCCCGCCAGAGCGAACTCGTCGGAGCACGTTGGTGACGAAATCGAGGTTGTCGCTGGACCTACTCTCACCTCGTGAACAAAATATCCGACAACAACAGCACAATGAACACTCCTTCAGCGCAAACCCGTCGCCGCCTCAGTCGCCGCCGTCGACAAAGGACGAGAGAGAATGTAGAGCAACCGACGATCAACCAGAGAGAGAACAAGAAAATTCAAAAATCTAATCCTATCGACTAAAGAGAAGGAAGATGATGTATAAAGCTAATTGAACTTAAGGGTATTTTAGTCCCATACTAGAAAGATTAGGTATATATGCCTACATTATCTCATTTATATATGTATTCTTTAATGATCAATTTTTTAGACCGAAAATTAAGCACCATTCACATTTATACATACCAAATACTCCATAATAATGCTCTTTGAGTAACTCCACTAGTAATGCTCTTTGAGTAAACTCCATTTACGAACAAATAAATGAATTTAATTTATTAAAGGTAATTCTATCCACAGTTCCCAATTTACTCTTCATAGCCCCCATTTTTAAAAATAAATTAATAATAATATTAATTTTACTAATTTACCCCTCGTGTCTAAATTAAATTGATGAATGAGTACAACCCCAAAATTGAAAAACTCGAATCAATACATGGTAAAGCCCCCAAATTGTAAAAAGGAAAGCCGAGTATGAAAAGACTCTTCAGGCTTACAACAAGAAACTCGTAATTCAATATCCATACTATTTCCTTAAGATAATTTGTTTTGACTGCAATTCGATGTTTACGAGTATGAATTTTGCTCGAATCCTGAAATAGAGGGACGGCGCTGGTGTTGATGATGAGTACGACAAATCCAAGTCAGAGGTGAACGACGATGAAGACGACGTCGAGGATGCAGCGCCGATGTAATTAAATCTCCCCTTTCTCCTCACAATCAGTCCTTCAATTCTATATGTAATCAATTTATTTAGTCACTGCTAAACTTTTGCAGGAAGATGAGGACGATGACGAGTGAAGAAGATAAATCAATCATGTTATCCTAGAAATTATGCTACCACAGTTCCATCTGAACTACTACGTAGTTTACCCCTTTATAAATAAATAGTTGTCCACTTCTTTTTTTCTATTATCGATTTTTTTTTATTTTTAAAATTTGGAGTAGCAAAAAAATAGATGATGATCACATGGAAATGATCTATATACTGTTCTTTAGATATTTTCTCATTGCCTGATGATAATAACCAGCTTCTTCGCTCCTTCGTTATGTTCTCTGCAAGTTACGACAAATAATTTGGAGGCTTTTGGGAACTGAGGGGTAAATTAATAAAATCAATATTATTTTCAATTTAATTTATTTTTTAAAGGGGGGGAGGGGGGGGGGGGGGATAGAATTACCATGGTTGCGATTTGGACCTGAAGAAACCACAAATTACTGGGCCTATTGCTATGAATTGGGCTTTTCTTGTCTACATACTATGGTGAAGCCCAATAAGATCAAGAGTTTCTCAACTCGTTTTTTTTGGCTCATGTATCATCATTTTTTTTTTAAAATATTTTTATTTCCGATTGTGAAGATGGATTATTTATCGTTAACTTTTACGATAATTGACACTTTTTACAATTACTAAAAAATTATTACTCCTATTATTTCTAAACTCGATTTTTTTGGCTCATGTATCATCATTTTTTTTTTGAGAATATTTTTATTTCCGATTGTGAAGATGGATTATTTATCGTTAACTTTTACGATATTTGACACTTTTTACAATTACTAAAAAATTTAGTACTCCTATTATTTAAAAGTGTAGAAAATTTGATAATTTCATCAATTTTTTTTTACTGAGATTATCGGTTTGAAAATTTTTATCTCTTTGTTCGCAATGATTTGCCGCTCTAAAAAGAAAAAAAAAAAAAAAGCCTCAATCGGTTTCTAATAAAAGCTGTGAAATAACGAAAATGCAAGATTCCTAACTTTAATCAATAAACATATCACGTGATACAGTAAGCCAATAATTATCAATATATAATTCCGTAGCGGATTCGGAGCACCGCGTTAATTTATATGCTTATGTGGTATCACCTGCGGCCTCAATTCTTATTTATCTAAAATCTATATATTTATATACATTAATTATTATTGATATATTTTATATTATACATAAATATATATTTGCACTTCAAATTTTAAAATTTAATTATCAGGATGGGATGATTCGAACTCATTATCTTCAACACAATAGCCTATATATTATACCACTTCACCACGTCATTAATTAATGTTATTTAAGGCATACAATATATTATATAGTTCCGTTCCGGATTTGGAGCACCACAACCACGTGCCTACGTGGTGTCTCTTACATTCTCCATTAATTATTTATCTAAAATCTATATATTTATACAAATTAATTCTTATAAACTATTATTTTATTTCCAAAAAATAATTGAGTCTCTAATTAAATGAGTTACGCATGCGTTTGGTCAATTCGTGCTTTTTACCCATATTTATCGGGCTATTCGGGTTGGCTCGCCCAAATCAAGCTATGCTAACTTTCAGATTATATTTTTAACACAAAATTTAAGCACCGGTTTAAAATTTTTGATTAATCCAAACCTTTCATGCTATTTTCGAGTTTGTTAATATATTTTGGCCTTAGCAAAACTTCAATTTTGAGATGGCCCGTTGACCAAGAAATTTGTAAAATTATTTTAATATGTATCGATAGATAACTACGTTTGTCAAATACTTTTAGACATAAAATTAATTTTGAGGTGGCCTGTTGGCCAATAAATTTTTGAAATTTTCGATTTGAATCGATAAGACTAAATTATTTTTGAGTTAAAATGTGACATCCCACGTCGAATAAGTATAGGATGTCAAGATAGTATAAGTACATGCTCAATGGACTCTCTAGCAACTTGAGTTAGCCATTTTAACAAAGCGAGGATGAACGCTAGGTAGTTGCTAGCCGACCCATTGTGTCACCATAGTGTAGCGGACTTCCACCCCGTGGTACCGGGGCATTACAAATATTATCAGAGCCGACCCCGGACGAGCTCCATGGCCCCGGGGGCGGTCTGCATGTATGTCACGATGAAGACGTTGTATATTCAACGGGGGAGATTGTGACATCCCACATCGACTATGTATGAGATGCTTTTTTCGAGTTTGTTAATATATTTTGGCCTTAGCACAACTTCAATTGAGGTGGCCCGTTGGCCAAGAAATTAGTAAAATTCTTTTAATATGTATATATGTATACTATTAGACATAAAATCAATTTTGAGGTGGCCCGTTGGTCGAAATTTTCGATTTGAATCGATCAGACTAAATTATTGTTGAGTTAAAATGTGACATCGCACATCGAATAAATATAAGATGTCAAGACAGTATAAGTATAGGCTCAATGGACTCTCTAGCAACTTAGGCTAACCATTTTAGCAAAGCGAGGATGAACGCAAAGTAGTTGCTAGCGGGCCCATTGTGCCACCGTAGCATAACGGGCTTCCACCCCGTGGTACCGGAACGTTACAAATGGTATTAGAGCCGACTCCGGGCGAGCTCCATGGGCCCGGGGTGGTCCTGCATGTATCGAATAAGTATGGTCTGTCAAGACAGTATAAGTATGGGTTCAATGTACTGTCTAGCAATTTGGGTTAACCATTTTGGCAAAGCGAGTACGAACGTCAAGTAGTTGCAAGCGAGCCCATTGTGCCACCGTAGCGTAACGGGCTCCCACCCGTAGGCCCGGGGCGTTACATAAAATATTTTGGCTCTAGACCAAGAAATTTTTAAAAATTTATTAAATGGTTTAACCATAGTTCGACTGGTTCAACTGCTCAGAACCATGTAGAGGTGACCAAATACGAGTTCGGGTACGAAACCGTATCCGTACCCGACGGGTATGGTTCAATATAATTGTTCCCGTACCCTAACCGCCGTATAAGCGGGCGCGGGTAGTGCGAGTACAACCCGACGGTTCCAGTGGGTTTTATAATTATTATTTTAATATTAAAAATTCACTTAAATTCGATTAGTTGTACCTCGAATTATTTGAAATAAAAAATATTATTTTATTACAAATGATCCAACAATGTAAACCAAAACCAGACCTCTAAATAATGAATTAGAGGATGTGAAGTTATTTAAAAATTTAATCTTGAAGGACTGAGCACCGTTAAAACAAATTTGGTTAAAATTTAATGGGAAAAACGTTAAAGTAGGTTAAAGAGTGCATTCTAATTAAAACTAATTAATAAAAAATAAATTATATATATGAAATACATATCAAAATGGACGATCACCTGGTATTGGAACCAGCGGGTCGGGGGTCCAACTTTCAGTACCCGTACCCGATCTGCCGCCTTCGGCGGGTACGGTTCCGAACCCAAACCGGCGAGTACAGGTACGAGTACAAACCCTCTGGGTACGTGTGCGAATGCGTATACGGGTCGACGTGTATAATTATTTTGGCCATCTCTGGAACCATGTCCCCAAAACTTTCCGTGAGGGGTATTTTTATTTCGAAGTAGCAACGTTAAGGGTGTTTTTGCTACTTTTCCAAAAAAAAAAAAAAAAGAAAGAAAAGAAAAATAAAGTAAATATTTTGAGCTAAGACTATTTTAAGTTCCAGTTGATCAAGTTAAACTATTTTTGATCAGGCAGACCTTCATGCTATTTTCTAAGCAGAGTACAACATATTAAAATATTTTTTAATAAAATTTAATTTGACTTTGTAATACTTTTTTTTAACAAATTATCATCATACAACCATCTTAACAAATATATACAATAAAATGACACCCCGTCGAATTTCGACGGGATACAAACTAGTTTGCTAAATACAAATTTCATTAGTAGGAGTACTTCGAACTAAAATACCGTTGAGACTAAATTAGTTATTTTTTTGAAGGATAGCCAAAACTATAACATGAAGCTTATATTATTGTTTCATTTGAAATTAACAATAAATAAAAAAAATTAAACGTGACTTAAGTTCACCCGTACCCAGTAAAAGAAGAGCCCTCCATATCAATATTCGGATCAAATTAATTGATGTGATTTACAGCACTGTTTTAAAAACCGGAGATTGACCTGGTGTGACTTTTGGGTCATGATTTGATCGGTTGAACCGATTAAACCATGGTTGAACCGTTCTTTAATTATATTAATAATAAAATAATAACAGTAATAATAAAACATGATATATATAAAAAATATCAATAAATTAATAGCTTATAAAGTGAAAATTACATTAAAATCACAACAAATAAATTTATTCTTCACATAAATTTAAATATATCATATCTTAAAATTAATTGTTACAATAATAACTTCTTAATTATTTTTTTTATATTATATATTTGTATTTTCAATAGATATATGCAAAAAATTATAATATAATTTATAATAATACATAATAACAAAAAAAATTCGTACATTAATAGATGTATTAAAAGATTATTAGGAATCGGGAAGATAATAATCGGGAAGATTATTAAGATAGATAAATTGTTTTTATTATACTTAACATATAACAACAAAAAAAGGTTGCAAAAACTCAAGGGATCATGGTAATCGAGATGGTCAAGCTTCTGGACTTTCTTCTTGGAGGTTCAGGGATCGAACCGCCCCCGGTTCACCGGTTCTGGCGGTTCTGACTGATTCGAGGCGGTCTGAACAATCCTATCCGGTTTGAATTGACTGCCGGTTTTTTTTTATTATGGACCGGATCACTGTCATAGCCGGTTTCCGGTCGAACAGGTCGACCGGGCAGTCCAGTCCGGTTTTTAAAACACTCATTTACAGAGTATCATATTTCTTTGTTTTTAATTAATCATTGGGCTTTTAGAAATTCATTGTGGATTTATTTGACTTTGAACAGTTGAGCCGTACAGCCAATAGACATGTTTTCCGCATTTGATTATTTAACTTTTCTTGATTAAAGTTAAAAATACAAAAAAACAAATGTATTTAGTTTGCATTTGATGTTGATCGTGAATTTTATTTAATTCTTCTTCACATGATTGCCAATTGATAATATCCTCTTTTATTTAATCGATAATACTATAATTAATCCTTAATTTAGTTAATTTATTTATTAAGAAACCTCTTTTAATTAATAATTTGATTTGTATTGTTTACTGATCGAACTTGTTTTCGTAAAGTAATTAATGCACGTAGAAAATGAATTAATAAACACGAAAGCAAACGGAACACAAAGGATTTACGTGGTTCGATCTATTGGAATAGATCTACGTTCACGGGCGGAAAGAGTATGAATCTTTATTGCTTGTATGATAGTATAGCTTACAAGGATTGTTCTCTCCCCCTCAATCTATTCTAAGCCCCTATTTATATACAAATACATAGAGTTCGACTATAATACGAATCCTTCTCCTATTTGGACTCTTTGGCTTGATCTCCTCCTTCATAGATAAACATCGAGCTTCTATATCTCCTTTAGAGCTTGAGTTGTAGTTAATGTCGGAGTCTTGGTTGCCTTGGTGATAGTCTTCAACTGGCCGAGCTTCGTGGGCCGAGCTTATCCGGGCCTAATTATATTGGGCCTAATGCTTTGGGCCTAGGAGCTAGGTCATATCCTATCACATCCCCCCTCAAAATGATGTAGAAGCGAGGATGTGATGTAGGGGTAATAGCTGAGGTAGAAGTCGAGTTCGTACCGCCTCGTTAAGACGAGGTCGGTGAAAAATAACTTGTCCCGTCAAAAAATAAATTCGACGAAGTCGAGTTCGTATCGCCTACGGTCGGTACCCTAAGACGAGGTCGGTGAAAAATAACTGCCGAAGACGAACACTGGATGTCAGTTACTTTAATTAATGCGGTTGTTGGGTTCCCAATAAAGTTGGGCCTGATTGGACTTGGGAGAAACTGAAAGGGTGTAAGGGAGAGAAAGCGTATTTGATACGCCATTTTTCATGCTTTTCCCAAATTTCAATTTTTTTTTACTGTAACTCTCTTTGTTTCTCGCCGCCCGCAACCCGCACCGCCATTATCGCCACCACCGTCGAAATCTCAACTCCTTTCACAAGTAAGTTATTCCATCATGGGTTATTCTTCTCGTGTTAGTCAGT
Source organism: Mentha longifolia (assembly GCA_001642375.2). Lineage (NCBI taxonomy): Eukaryota > Viridiplantae > Streptophyta > Magnoliopsida > Lamiales > Lamiaceae > Mentha > Mentha longifolia. Next base: position 16,486,909 of record CM038113.1, on the reverse strand, counting down.
CCGATGGCGGTAGAAGCCGTGAGGGGTCTAGTTCGTCATCGGGTTCTCCGGCGGCGGCGACGGGACGGTCGCCATTTGTAGATGTGAATGTTACACTGTCGATTCCTCTGTCCCTAGTGTTCATAGGGTTTGTTTTTCTTCCGTGGGTGAAGATTTTAGGAAAGTTCGCGAATTTTCATCCATTTTGAATGCACCTATGATCCAAAACATTGCAAAAAAATATTTATTTCCCAAATCCGCTCTTCTTCTTGCGCCCCGCCCGGAAGATAGGGCTTGTGCGCCTCCGGTAGGATTTTTCACCGTGTACAAGGACTGCTTAAAATGCGGTCTTTGTTTTCCTCTTTTTCCTGTTTTTGCCGATTTACACAAGAAGTTCGGCATCGCCCTAAGGCAGATTATGCCGAACTCCTTTAAGCAATTGATTGCTCTTGGTATCGAGGCCGGTCGCCTCAGGTTGCCTCTTACCCTAGGATTGGTCCTTAGGTTTTTTCAGCTTAAGCCGAGCACTGGGTGGTTTTACCTATCCGCTAGGCGCGACTTTAGGATAGAGACGAAGTCCAAAATCCCGAACTGGCAGAGGAAAATTTTCTTCTGCCGGATTGAAGAGGTCCCCCGGTGTTCCTGGAAAGCCGATAGTTTAGGAAATTAAGGCACTGAAGAGGAATTCGGTGCCCTCGAAAGGAGTTTAGGGGAGCTCGGTGTCGTCTCTGAAGAATATTGCGAGGCCGAGCTCGCCATGATGGGGCTGAGCCCTTTTGATCCTATTTCAATGGAGGATCCGACGAAGGGTGAGGCCCTACTCTGTGTTGCGTATTTCTCCTTGACTTTCTATTTTAATCCATGCTTTGTTTTGGTGCAGTGAACTTCGGCGACATGAAGAGGAAGAGGCAGAGGTAGGCCGAGCCAGAGAAGCCGACATCGGCAGCCTCTTCAGAAAGAACTGCTGATGTGGTCGGCTCTCAGTTATTGGGCCCGCCGCCCCGGTCGAAGATACCTCGGAGTAAGGAGGCCAACGTGGTCGTCGTACCCTCCGAGGATGAGGAAGGCGTCCTTGGTCGTTCTGTCGACCAGGGAGCAGATCGTCGCCAGGGATTTCCGAGGTTTGCCTTCCATCTTCGTACATTTATTTGGTTATTACTCGGTGCCTGTTAACGCTAGTTATTATTACAGGGGGCAGAGTATATGGCGGCCGAGCTCATGAGCTTCCTCAACAATGGGTTGCTCGTTACCATAAGCTGGCCCAGGTGGCCCGGACTTTGGAGAGAGAGAAGGGCGACCTTGTGAAGAAAGTGGCCGAAGCGGAGCTGAAGGTCCGCGACGCGGAAAAGAGGGAGTCCGCCGCACTGAAGGATGCCAAAGAGGCGAAGGGCGAGGCGGCCTCGGAGAGGGTAAAGGCGGCCACAATAATGGCCGAGGTAGTATCTTCCCAGGAACAAGTGCTCCGTGCTTTTGCGGAGAGACTGTTCCTATCTGAGAAGTTTTCCGAGATGGCTACCGAGCTGGCTGCCATTCTGACGTTGTCAGTGGCGTCAGAAAAGATCGATGAGATCGCCGCAGACTATCTAGACTTGGAGAAATCCAAGTATGGGTACGAGGTGATAACTAAAGAGGTTCTCCTTCGTGATTATGCGAAGACCTTGATGGACGGCCTCAAGGCCTTTCCCGTCTTGGAGTCTCTTGCCTCCTCGCCATCTGTGCTGATGCCTGAAGCAATTTGGGCTTGCCCAGTAGACAAGGACGACGTACTCGAGGAAACAATCGCCAACTTAGACAGGGAGCCGGTGATTGACGAATCGGGGAATGTCGAGGCCTGATCCAAAAAGGCCCGGGCAGGATGAGGTGACCTCTGAAGGGGTCAGTAGTTAATCCTTTTTTTTTTATGTAGGCCATATGTACTTCGGCATCGTTAGGATGTCGCTCCTTTTTGCTAAAATGGCCTTAATAAAATTCTAATTTTTTTATTGAAATCTATTTTACTCTTTCTTGTAGTTTTCATCTCCCCACCTTTTTGATGCTTTTCATATATTGATCAAATCAATAACTTTTTTCAAATCCTCGAGGTAAAAAATCAGGAGATTTTGCACTTGAAGGGGCTCCTTGGTCATGCACAAGATGAAGCCGAAGTGCGACATGTCGCTGCTCAAGAGAGGTATGCCGAGCTACATACTCGGCTTCTTGAGCTGAAAGATAAGCTTGAAATTGCCGAGGATGAGATTCGAAAGTATGAGCTGATTGCTGAGGAGCATGCAGAGTATGAGGCTATTATTCGTCGAGCTGGAGGATCCACAATTTCTGAGACCTATAATAAGGTCAAGGACCTCAAGGCTCGATGTCGGAGCTACAGGGATCAATATGGGGATGACTCTTGGCAGCTTTGGGATGAATTTAAGGAACTCGTGCGAGTAGCGAGCATCTATGAGATAGTCCTGGACCGCTGCCCGAAGTTAAAACGTCGTATCTTGTCAGAGGCCGAGCATTCGACTTCGGCTACCCGTAGTTCTAACTTGAGGATTCTTGACCGCACTTCTAGGGAATTCTTAGAAGGTGAATCTTCAAGTTCGGCTGATCCTGATCCTAGGTTTGTCGAACGTCACTCTTCAGAATTTTATAGTCAAGAGCGAAGACCCGCACCCGGATGAGGTCGAGGCCGAGTGATCCAGAATACCCGAGGTCGGGGTACTCAGGTTGGCCGAGGTAGAGGTCGGCTTAGTGTAGATGATATCCTGAACTTTAACTCTGGTAGGGATTTTGTCAGAGATTGGCTCAGTTTTAGTCAGCCTCCAGGCTCATGTCTTCATAATATAATACTTGTATATTTTCCCTCTTACATGAAATAAAGTGGAATTTTTACGTAAGTTTTATTGTCAAGCTTTTTATCCTTGTTTTTGAATAGGGTAGTTCTCCCTATTTTAAACAGAGGTAAGCTTGAAATAGTTCGTCCTCGTCTAAGGACGAGGTTTTACTTTCGGTGGCTCTTAAATTCGAGATGAAGTTTCTTTATATAGCTCTCTTCATTACTAACGAAGTTCGGCTTTAATTTTCTTCGTCGAAGTTTGGCCTTGAGTGGCTTACTTCGTTATAAGATGAAGTTTGGCCTTAATTAGCTCACTTCGTCAGAAGATGAAGTTTAGCCTTAATTGGCTCACTTCGTCAGAAGATGAAGTTTGGCCTCAATTGGCTCACTTCGTCACAAGACGAAGTTTGGTCTTAATGGCTCACTTCGTCAGAAGAAGTGCTAGAAGTTTGGCCTTATATAACCCGTCCTCATCACAAGATGAGGTTAAGGTATCATAGTTCCTTATTTGTCGAATTTATCGATAGGGGTGGTCCCCTTACGCGCGTTTAGGTGTTACTCCATGATTGGAGCTTATTTTTATCCTTAAAAGGATATTAACTTACTCTCGTCAGGGTTTTAAGTAATAAAACGAGATAATTTGCATTAGTGGAAAGAAGATGTGCAAAATGAAATATGCAAGACCAATTTTAAAAGAAAAGAACTTTATTAATATAAAAACCAAAGCTGAAATAAAATAACAGGACAGCCTAAATTGACTCATGACCTATATGAACTAAATCACTAACCCTACTCCCATCCACCTATGCAAAGTATCTCTTTAAATTAGAAATATGCCATGTTCGGGGTATTGGCTCACCGGATAAATGGGCGAGCTTATATGATCCTTTGCCGAGGACTTCTTTGACTCGGTAAGGTCCTTCCCAAGTGGCTTCCAGCTTGCCGAACCTTTCTGCTTTACTGGTCTCATTATTTTGAAGTACGAGGTCGCCTACTTGGAATTGCTGATACTTCACTCTTTGGTTGTAATACCGAGCTACTTGTTGTTTGTACTTAGCTTCATTTATGTAGGCTAGCTCTCGCTTTTCTTCTAGCAGATCTAGATCGGTTCGAAGTCCTTCCTCATTGGCTTCGGTGGAGAAGTTGAGTGTGCGAGGGCTCGGCAAGCCGATCTCTACCGGGATCACTGCTTCGGTTCCATACACCAAACTGTAGGGTGTTTCACCGTTCGAGGTCCGGGGAGTTGTTCGATACGACCATAGTACTTGGGGCAAATTTGCTGCCCAATCTCCTTTGGCTTTGTCGAGGCGAGTTTTAAGTCCCTTGACAATTGTTTTGTTCGTACCGGTTTGGCCATTTGCTTGAGGATGAGCTACCGAAGTGAACTTTTGATGGATATGAAGCCCTTCACACCATTCTCTGAATATTCGATCTGTGAATTGTGTTCCATTATCCGAGATGAGGATGTGAGGGACACCGAAGCGGCAAACCAGGTTCTTCCAAACGAAGTTGAGGGCATTCTTGCTCGTAATCTTTGCCAAGGGTTTGGCCTCGACCCATTTGGTGAAATAGTCGATGGCTACGATGAGGAACTTGAGCTGTCCTGGGGCTTTGTCGAATGGTCCAACGATGTCTATCCCCTATTGCACAAATGGCTAAGGGCTTTGCATGCTCACAAGGTCAGACTGGGGTAACCTCGGCACCGTCGCATGGATCTGGCACTTCGGGCACTTCTTGACGAGGTCGACTGCATCTTGGAACATCGTTGGCCAGTAGTATCCCCACCTCATCACCTTCTTTGACAACATTCGTGCTCCGATGTGACTTCCGCACGATCCCTCATGCACTTCTCGCAATGCGTAGTCCGCTTGGTTTGACCCTACGCATCTTAGGAGAGGCTGAAGATATGATCTCCTGTACAACACTCCTTGCTCTAGTGTGTACTTTGGAGACTTGCTCAAGATCTTTCTAGCTTCGAGCTTATCGCTTGGTAGTTCGCCTTTTTCCAAATAAGTTCATAGGGGAGTCATCCAATTCGGCTCGTCTTCATCTACTTGGTAGACCTCGGCTTCATCTATACTTCGGCACTTGACCTCTTCCACTGGAGAGCTCGTAGATGACGACGCTAACTTGCTTAAGCATCAACTCGATTATTTTTTCCCCTCAGAATTCGAAGTAATTCGAAGTAGGCAAAGCCTTCTTGCAAGCTCTTAGCCTTGTGGAGGTATTTCTTCATCCTGTCGCCTTTTGCCTCGTATCTGCCGAGCATATGGCTCACTATGACTTGGGAGTCACTGTGAACTACAACTCATACTTGAAGAGCCTGAGCTAGACGAAGTCCGGCGATCAATGCTTCATACTCCACCTCATTATTTGTCGTCAGGAAGGTGAACCGAAGTGCGTATGTCATCTCTATGCCATCTGGGCTGAGTAGTATGACACCGGCACCACTTCCCGTGTGTCCTGAGGCTCCATCCACATAGACTTTCTAGCAATCTTTGGGTGGTTCTTTTGGTGCTTCGGCCTCGGCTTTAGCTGGGGGGTGTTCAGGCGGCCTCGGCACCTCCGTGAATTCGGCTTCTACTAGGAAATCTGCTAGGGCTTGACCCTTAATGGCTTGATGAGGACAAAAGCTGATTGTATGCTCACCGAGCTTAACTGCCCACTTGGCAATTCTCCCCGACGCTTCAGGTTTCGTCAGTACTTGGCGAAGTGGAAGGTCGGTCAGGACTTGTATGGTATGTGCGTGAAAATAAGGTTGCAACCTCTTGCTGCATTTACTAGCGCCAGTGCAACCTTCTCCAGTGGTTGGTACCTTGTCTCCGGCCCTTTGAGGGCTCGGCTAATGAAGTAGACGGGCAACTGACGACGTCCTTCCTTCTGAACTAATACCGCGCTTATGGCCTCGTCTGAAGCCGCGAGATATAGGGAGAGAACTTCCCCTTCCCTTGGGACAGATAAGGTCGGGAGACTGGCTAGGTACTTTTTGAGTTCTTCAAATGCCGATCTGTGCTCGTCTTTCCATTCAAAGTCCAGTGCCTTTTTCAAGATCTTGAAGAAAGGGAGTTGCTTTTCAGCGGCTCTGGATAAAAACCGACTCAGCGCTGCTAAACAACCCGTTAACTTGTGCACATCATGAATGGTTTTCGGCACCTTCATTTCTTGGACAGCTCGGACTTTGGATGGATTGGCTTTCAGTCCCTCTTGAGAAACCCAGCACCCCAGAAATTTTCCAGATCGGACCATAAAAGTACACTTCTCGGGGTTTAGCTTAAGGTTTACCTTGCGAAGGAGACCGAAGATGACCTTTAGATCGTCGACACAAGTGGTCGGCTCTTTGCTTTTGACGACGATGTTGTCCACATATACCTCTACGATCTTGCCGATGTGAGGTTCTAATATCTTGTCGACCATCCTTTGATAGGTTGCTCCCTCATTCTTGAGTTCGAAGGCATCTCTTGTACGCGTAAACATTGAAGTCTGTAATGAAAGTTGTTTTCGGCGCGTCCTCGTCACTCATTAAGACTTGATGGTACCCTTTGTATAGATCTAGGAAGCTGAAGACCTTATGGCCGACGAGAGCTTTGACCTTCTTGTCGATGTTAGGGAGGGGGTAGCAATCCTTAGGGCAGTGCTTGTTGAGATCAGTGTTATCAATACACATCCGCCACCCTCCTCCTTGCTTTTTTACCATCACCGGGTTTGCGATCCATGTTGGGTATTTGACCTCGAAAAGGATTTGCGCTTTCAAGAGTTGATGCACCTCGTCATGGATGACCTGATTTCGCTCTGCTGCGAACACTCGCTGATTTTGCCGAACTGGTATTACCCGTGGATCTATATTCAACCGATGTGTGATGATGCTTGGTGCCACTCCGGTCATGTCAAGGGGTGACCAAGCGAAGACATCTCTATATTCCCGAAGAAGTTGGACGATCTGTTTTCGGAGTTCGGTCCCACCAGCGAAGCCTACTCTGACGACCTTAGACATGTCATTTTCATATAGTGCGACATCTTCCACTGGCTCATTGAATGCAGGTGCCTTCTCGAGCTCCAGCTCCAACTTCTCGGGTCTCTGTAGTTGCTATGCCTGCGGATGTTGAGGTGTTCCAACACCTCGTAGGGCGATCTGCATGCATTCTTTAGCTCACTTTTGATCCCCCCAAATTACGATCACTCCACCCCTCAATTGGATCTTGATCGTTAAATGGTATGCCGAGCAGATTGCCTTCACCGCCACCAACCAATCTCTTCCTAGAATGATGTTGTAGGGAGAATTGGCCTTCACGACGAAGAAGTTTATCATTTTGGTGGATGACAACGGATGTTTCCCCACCATAACAGTGAGTTGAATGATCCCCTCGGTTTGCGTGTCTTGCTGGACAAAGCTCTTTAGGGGGATCATCGCTGGTGTGAGACGTGCCTCTTCTATCCTTAACCGGTCGAAGCAATCCTTGAAGAGTACGCTCACCGAGGCCCCACTGTCGATGAACACTCGTTGAACAAGCTTATTGGCCACCACGGCTTCGATCACAATGGCGTCTTGGTGATGCATAATTGATGGAACGAGATCTTTTTCAGAGAATGTGATGGCCTCATCCTTCTTGAACCTTTTTTGTGAAGGTTCATCGGTCTGGGGACTTCGGGCCTCGGCCTTGAGTGACGACTTCGTGGTGCCTTGTGGGAGCCCGGTGATGGCTGTGACAATTCCGTTGAACTGAGGCTGTTCTTCGTCTTCGTCATCATCTTCATGCTTCGGTCTTTTGTCGTGGGGGGCACAGTTGTTCCCCCCTGTTCTGCTTTCTTTTTCTGTTGCCCTTAGGTCGGGCCTCATTTTAGCCGCGACTTTGGTACTTTGTAAGTGTACCGTCGCGCACCAAGTGCTTGATATCTGCAGCCAAGTTCCAGCAGTCCTCCGTGTCATGGCCGTAGTCCTTGTGGAAACGGCAATACTTATCCTTGGATCGGCGTTTTGACCCTCCTCTAGTTATAGGCGTAGGCTTCTCGAACAGATTAGTGTGCAGCTCATAGATTTCTGTCCTCGGCTTCGACAGTTGTGTGAACTGACTTTTTTTTGGATTTTGCCGGGGTCCGAGCCTGGACTTAATTGGTGCCCGCTGGAGTCTGTCGAGAGCACTTCACCAACCTTGGCCTCGGTCACTGCGATCTTGCTTCTTCCGATCTGACGGCTCGGCCCTATCAGTTTCGCGCTTGCGCCTGTCGGCTTCGTCAGCTTTGGCAAACTGATCAGCTATGCTCCATAGTTGCCTCGCAGTACGGGGCTCATTTCTTAGGAGCTCCCTAAATAGGGCTCCCGACTGGATAGCATTTTGGAAAGCCGAGATAAGGACTTCGTCCGTCAGGTGATCGACCCTTAGACTTTCTTCATTGAATCTGGTCATAAAATCACTGATAGACTCGCCTCGCCTTTGCCTCATAGTAAGTAGATGTGCCGCAGTGGTCTTGACTTCGGCCTTCTAGAAGAACCTCCGTTCGAAGGCATCCATCAGTTCGTCATATGACCCGATACTACGAGGTGGTAGGCCATCGAACCACATTCGTGCGTTGTCCACCAATAATTCCGGGAAGACCTTACACATGTAAATATCATCACCGAGCCCCTGGTTGACCATATTGTATTGAAATTGAGATAAGAAAATCCTTGGGTCACACGATCCGTTGTATGGCTTTACCGGCGGAACTTTATACGAAGTTGGAGGGGCGTGTAGAGGATTCGATTGGTGAAAGGCGTAGAGATTCTCCCATATACGCCAAACCTTCCTCCTTGATAGTTGTCCTCGTCACGCCGAGGTGAGTCACCACGGCGGCGAGGTGAAATTGCGTCATGCCAAGGTGAATCAGCGTAGCGACGAGATGGGATGGCATCGCGCCGAGGTGAGGCGCGATTAGGGTTTCCCTGATGTAACCTCGTGCTCTCGATCGTTACTGTGCGAAAGAAAGTCTCCACAATTGCGTTCTCTTCGCTGCTTAGCAAACTTCAGGAAATCTCCCCGATTTTTCGCCAGATAAGCTGTAACAGCATCATCAAATTCATGCTGAAAATTTGATAGGTCATCCTCCTTGCTGCTACCAAGACCTTCTCTTTCACGGCCGAATTTGTCCATCGGAACATGATTGACATGTCCATCTGGGGTTTTGTCTCTCACATGCTTCTTCCCGGGTCGTTTGTTCACAGCAGGATCCTGATCCTGCGCTTGACTTGTTTCGGCCGCCGGGATTTCCTGTCCGGTTTGCTGCTTCTCCTTTTCCTTATTGGCAGCAGCGGCGGCGGCAGCGGCAGAACTTATAGACCTCACCATCGTGATTAATTCACCTCGAAAACTTTGATCGGAATTCACGAATTTTTGGTTCCCACAGACGGCGCCAGTGATCGAACTTGTTTTCGTAAGGTAATTAATGCACGTAGACAAGGAATTAATAAACACGAAAGCAAACGGAACACAAAGGGATTTACGTGGTTCGATCTATCGGAATAGATCTACGTCCACGGGCGGAAAGAGTATGGATCTTTATTACTTGTATGATAGTATAGCTTACAAGGATTGTTCTCTCCCCCTCAATCTATTCTAAGCCCCTATTAATATACAAATACATAGAGTTCGACTATAATACGAATCTTTCTCCTATTTGGACTCTTTGGCTTGATCTCCTCCTTCATGGATAAACATTGAGCTTCTATATCTCCTTTAGAGCTTGATTTGTAGTTAATGTCGGAGTCTTGGTTGCCTTGGTGATAGTCTTCAATTGGGCCGAGCTTATCCGGGCCCAATTATATTGGGCCTAATGCTTTGGGCCTAAGAGCTAGGCCATATCCTATCATTTACTTTACAATTGTTGAGTATGCCATGTAAACCTTTTGCACGAATTGAAAATTTCTTCTTTTTCTATATACTCCTAGTTTGGTTTCACATGTTTATGCCTTTATCTTCTTTTTAATTAATAAATGTTATAAATATGACATTAAAACATCAACTAGAGATGATTAGTTAGATTTGATGATCTCTCGATGATATATTTTTCCATATTTTCCCCTATAATCTCTTCCTTTAGTTAGCGTATATTTTGTAGTGATAGAAATCCTGTAATTAGCTCTCAATCAATAGGGTTAATTGTATTAATGAGATGTATATATTTGTTTCCCTAACTTACGAATAAAGCAGAACAACAATTAAGAGCCTATTTGTGTGCTCATGGTTTTCTTCATGGCACCAGAGCAGGATAAAGATCAAACAGCTTCCGCACACTGCCGGAATAAGCCATAATAAAATCAACGGTAATATACCCAACATAACATGCATAACATATTACTAGGATCGCATATGTGATCACCCACTTTTTTAGGAGTGGAAATGCAATAATAATTGAAAGTAGTATTTCGAGTCGAACTACAAGGATTGTAAGGCACAAGACTCTAAGTAGTAATTCGATACCTATCCTACTATCCAAGCTATGCAACAAAGTGAATGATCAAATTAGGAATATCAATAAGTGAGAAATGCGATTCCAACTATACTTCAACAAGACTTAGGCAATGGGCATTTGATTACTAACTAGACTTAACCAATTTAATCTAAATTCATGTGGGATAACCTCCTAAACATGCATTACTCAATTCTCATTGCAATAATACAAGTAGATTGTTAAAAGGCCTAATTCTTACTAAGACATTGAGCAAATCAACAACTCCCAATAGCACAAAGAGTTCTTAGTCCCTATTATCTCTAATATTGAATTCTCTTGCATTCTAGTATTCAACTCAAGCTTACTAGGCATTAAATCAAACACTTATCATGCATTCATGTTGATCAAGCACTCATGCACATTCAAACATAGCACCAAGAGATTCAAACATGAAATAGAAGGTTAATCCTAATTAATAACCTAAACCCATCATCACCTAATTCAAGTTTCCATATAATTGGAATCAAGAAGAGAATTAGCTACTCATGCTTAGAGCAAATAAACCATAAGAAATAAGTAAAACCATGCTTAAAATAAAGAGGAGAAGAAAATGAATAGAAATATTGGATTTTATCTTCAATCTTCAAAGTAAATCTTCAACACTCTTCAAAATACCAAAGTAGAAAGCATGAAATGATATTAGAGTTCTAAAGTGTGTCTTGGGTGTTAAGAATACCCAAATTGGGGATAATTGGGAGTTTTATACATGGAAAAATCATAAAATCCCATAATTGAAAGTCAACACCCGGAACAAGTAAAATCGGGAGGAGGAACAGCGGTCCAAATCGCGGCCCATGGGCTGGGATTCAGACCGCGATTTGTAACAGAATGTGGCTCGTTCTGTCGCGGGCCATGTCGCGGCCCATGGGCTGGGATTCAGCCCGCGACTTCTCCTTCCTTCTCCGGTTTGCGCAGTTCCACAGTTTTGGCTCGTTCTCCCTCGTCCGAACTCCGAATCTCGATCCGCTTTTTGCTATGGCTTCGTATCGAGTTGCTCTTCGACATGAGATCATTCAATTGTCCAAATATTTCTTTATTTTTCCTGCAAAAGCATAAAAAAAATTGAGAAAATGAGGAAAACGCGAATGCGAGCAAACTAGCAAAACCCTAAGAATATCACTCAAAACTCCACATATTCAAGCATAAATTCCACTCCAAATGAACTCCACATGCATCTAAAATACGTGTTTATCAATTCGATGGCTCAACGAATCAACACAATGCCATCATTTTGACACATGAAGTCGAGTTCAAGTTCTCGAGAATAGATAGTGAATGAATTCAGAGTACATATTTCTAATTCAAGTTAGAAATACATTTAGCGGAAGCTTTTACAAAAAGAAGTTTCTAGCCTCAGCTCTGCACCGTCAGCACAGCTGCACCAACCTGAAAACATTTGGAAATATTTGGGCCGAGTACTAATGTACTCAATGGGTTGCGCATTTTGTCAATAACTTGTGAAACATAGCAGTTTATCCATATCATAGGCATAACTTAGAGGTTTTGGAAAACAAAATTCAACTAAGCATGCTAAATCAATTTTACTTATGCCGCGGCCTCATGTCGCACTCTACAGTTACTCTTACTGTGATTCCGGACCTCTAGCCACCGACAAATCCATATATCCAAACTTTGGGTTGAAACCAGAGAGTCTATTTGAGTTAGTGAATTTCGGGTCGAAACCCAGGAATTCCATTGAAATAGTATGTGAGAGAGATCAGCCAATCACATAACTACTAGGGGAGTATGCACGATTCAAAGCTAGTTTATAAGGCTGAGCGATGAATCTCGATCGATTACTTCAGAGCATTAAACATGTAGAGCGCACATTAATCATTTTCATGGATAACCAGGTGTTGCCTTTTGAAACCATGAGCATATATAACTCGTATACTTTGGAAAAATAAGCCCACCTCTTGAAGCGTAGATAAATGATCAGTCTTGATAGGAAACACCTAAATTAGCGTCCTCGTCGAGCCGTGCCTATTCATAATGATACTATAAGAATTCTAAAATTCTTAAAATAAATCTAAGGGATATATATATTCACCTTATATAATTTCTTGGTTACAAATCTGTTAAGGTTAACAGATTAATTTGAATCATTTAAATCTTTTCATTTGAGAAATTCTTCAACGCCGCTGCGGTCGAAGCTCGCCCAACGCAGTGCCGCTGCTGCTCCATCCTTTCCGGCAGAACGATGAGGAAACAACCTCCCTTGTCCCAGTAAATCCTTCCTCAACCCATTCACCTTTCTCCCTTTTTCTTTTACTCTGATTCTAGTTGTTAATGTTATAGTAGAATTTAGGAGCTAGTGTTGTTGGGAAAACTTACTTAAAGCCATGTCTAGAAATTGATAGGAGATGGCACATTATGCATTCGTAGAGATACTTAGGTGGTTTAGCTTATGGCTTTCATTCTCAGACTAAGATATGCTCATTTCAGCATGTATTATATATAGATGTATAGGCGCTAGTTTAGCCTTAAAAGATTTCAGTACGCTTGTCTACTTTGTGCTTCATTGAACATTCTAGTTTGAGTGATGATTTGTAGTTTTGGTTCAATAAGTTCATGCTTGATTTCTGATTTCATAGATTACGAAGAAGCTCGTTTTCATTAATCATCCTAGCTTATTATGAAACAAGCACATACGTTGTTGTAGTATAGAACATGTTTTGCTTTCTTTTAAGCTTCTTAATTTAGTTCCTAGCTCCTCATCCCCTTTCATTTCTCTCTTCTTCTTTCTTTTCTCTTGCTCTAATCTAAGCCTTAAATGTTTTCTGCTGCTTCTTCAGTTTCCTCTCTTTTTCTTTTCTTTAAGTTTTCTGTATCTCTTTCTTTTGGGTGAGTTCTTGTGTTTGGTTTGAGCAGGAATGAGAAGATGGTGAAGTGTGATATAGGTGAGGCTGATGGGAGTGGTTCAAAGGCTTATCCAGCATGCTTTCTTCACTGTGGATGAAAATAATGTCCAGCTTTTTAGGAATGCTGAGTTGATTCATTTATAGATTTAGAAGAGTAGGGTTAAATCTTTTTGCAAAGATTTGATGTAGTTTTAGGCGGCTACTAGTTTCGGAAATTATTTGGTGTAGTTTGTGGTAATGCACCGCTAGTAAAGTATTTCAGCTTGTATGTTTTATTTATTCATTCTTTTTGTAAATGCGTTGTTCATTCAGGCCTTTGTGAGTAAATTAGTTATTCATATATTTATTTAAGAATTAAAGAAGTGAGGTATTGTAATAATTAAAGTGGCATGCTCAATTTCTTGTTGTAGTTAATACGGAGTATTATTCTTGGCCTTATAGATTAATTAAGTATTCTTTAATTAATCCTTTTAAAACAATTATAGTTATATAATATTGAGTTTGGTTTCTTTGTTCATAATAAAAATTATGAGATATAAATATAGATTTATATCTATTTCTAAATTGCAAATTAAAATGCAATTTCTTATATTTAATAATAACCATTCTATTCGTCATGAATAGAGACGAGGCTATTTTTTGAATTTTTATGCATTTTCTATTTATTAAAAGTCGGGGTATTACAAGAGTGGACGTATTACTCCGAACCACTATAAAACTCTCGGTGTGCATTACTTTCTGTCTATACTTTGCTTTTAAGTTTTTGCTGTATCATTTATGCACATCACACTCTGAACAAACAAAACGGTTTTAATTGCAAGAAACTCTATCTGCCCTCCACATTCCGCACAACACTCACTCAAGCGAGAAGCTTTGGAAGCCTCACTAGCCTTCAAAGCGTCTACTTGTAAAAAGAATAAAAAATGCAATAGAAGTTAAACACTTCTCCACACACGTATTCACCCCCCTCTACGTGTGTGAGCCGCTTTCGGGACCAACAAGTAGTATCAGAGCAGGGGTTCTAACTGACCTCTGCTTCTGAATACTGGTAGCGCGAAAGCGTTATAGTAGGTCTTTCTGAACCGATCTTTTCATAAACTTGCATTAAAACCCACTCACCGCATCTTGCATTTGTATTTAACTATCTTTCGAGTATGTCTTCCTCAACATAGCTCCCTCAGTTTTCTATTGAGGGATATACCATGTGGAGTTTTCACTTGGAGTCCCATCTTGCATCTCTCCACGACCGCATGTCAGAGGTGATAGAGAAGGGACCCATCATCATCATGAAATGCTTACACAGAGTTCATGACCAAGAGAAAACGGTCGACAGAGATGACAATTCTGTTGATGAGGAAGAGAGTGCCACACTAGATTCATACATAGTAAAGCCACGAGAGGAATACACGGCTAATGATTTCAAAGCTGACAATCTGGATCGCCTTGCTCGCAATGTGATCCAATATACCGTCTCTGACACATATCTACCAAGAATCATGAAATGCAAAAAGGCAAAAGAGATGTGAGAATCTCTTGCCCTAATCTCACAGGGTACAGAGAAAATCAAAGAGAACAAACTCTCTATTCTCATGCATGAATTCAACGCTCTCACAATGAAGAGCAATAAAAGAATTGAGTCATTTGAGACTTGCGTTCTGGGGATCACAACAATGGTGACCTCATTGGGAAAGGATCTCTCTTACAAAGAGATCAATCGACAAATTGTTCATGCATTATCCGGAAAATGGCAAACTATGAAGGAGCTTTATCTCTTGTCAAGAGAACTTGGAAAAATGTCTCCAAAAAAGTTGTTCTCAGACTTCAAAGCGCTTAAATTTGATCTGGTCAAGAAAGCACCACGAGACGAAAAGGAAGAAGCTCCAGCACCATCCAAGGGACTGGCTTTCAAAGTCGCTATGGAGTCTACCGCCACCGAACCAGACATTTCCTACAACGAGGTTGTTGGAATGTCAAGAGAAGAATTGGAGGATTATGATCTCTATCTCGTTAAAGGATTCAATAACTCCAACGCTAGAGCGGCCAAATACAAAAGATTCTACAAATCTCAAGGCTAAAGATCTTGCTTCTCACCACATGATGGGAAGAGGGATGACAAAACCACTGCCATTCCTCGAGACAAAGCACATGTTGAGTGCTATGAGTGCCACAAGATGGGGCACTATAGGAGCAAATGTCCAAAACTCTCTACTAAGGGAAATGACGAGATCAAGCGCGACATGAAGTTTCCCGGTGCGCTCTGGTAGCAAAAGAAGCTCTAATCGAAGCCAAGAAGTCTGTTGATCATGATGATGATCAATTCACTGGTGACGAATATGATCTAGGCTGCATGGCGATTGAAGCTGAGATGGAAGAGGTACCTATTGTTGAAACTAACACTCTTCCTTGGAAGTGAATGTCGCGATGGTGAGAACGAGCCTTTTAACTTGGAAGGTAATTTATTTGACGACTACTTAGAGTTGCTCAAAAATCATGAATCCTTGCAAGATGTGCTCGTTCGGTTCAGAAAGAAGAATGACAGACTAGCCAATACGCTTGAATCTAAAGAAAATGATCTTTTCGAGATGACGGCAAAGTTCAATGATCTTCATGAACGTCACCAACGTACGGTGTTCACTTCTTTAGGACTCAGAGCCACTCTCGACCGTCTCAACAGTGCATCTGTAGCTATTGAGACAATCAGAAGCTCTTTTAAATCCTCTGGTTATTTAAAGAGCATTGGCTTTGGATCCACATATACAAAGTCTACCTATGCTGGTGTTCCCAAGACGAAAGTGGTGTTGAAAAGCCTCAAATCTGTTCAACACGCAACCAGCAAAGGAAAGGAGAAAGTCAGGTTCGTGGCTGAATCTTTAAACAACGCCTTTGAAGCGCCAGTTGAAGATCAACCTGATGCTTTGGGAAAGATGAAGATTGCACAGCCTCAACGCTCTAAACATAATCTAAAGCGTGTACAGTCTTCAACAGAACCAAAGCATAACAAAAAATGTAAAGCTCGCTTGAGTGATTTCACATCTCATGGAGGAACTCAAGTGCGCTTTATCCCCTACTTTACACCACCTAATTTTCAAGATTGGAGCCTCATCAATCACTTCACACAAAGTAAAAGTGCTCTTTCACGCTCTCAGAGAAGAAGGAACAAAAAGCGCTTTTACTATCACACACACGATTATGATCAGGGCGTACCTGTTAAACAAAGCCCCATGTCCTTTGATCATGAACTAGAGAAGAGAGTTACTATCTCAGTGAACCTAACTCGAGCTCCCAATACTGTTATCTTAAAGGGACCTAATTCGAATTGGGAACCTAAAGTCGGTTAACTACACATGTTAAAGCGGCAAACTCGAGACCCAATGTAAAGAGGAAGGAAGAAGCTGTCTAGTACCTAGATAGTGGATGTTTACATCACATGACCAGTGAACCATCCTTCCTCGATGAGTTCATTGAAAAGCTGGGTCCACAAGTTGTTTTTAGTGATAATTCAGAAGGAATCACCATGGGTTATGGTACATTTTGCGTTGGAAATATGAGACTTCCTAATGTCTCATACGTCCAAGGCCTCAAACATAATTTACTTTCTATTTCTTAATTTTGTGATAACGGGTTTGTGGTAGAGTTTATCTTTACTAGTGTGTTGTCAAGAACAAAGCATCCATGCAGGTAGTTCTTGTAGGTACCCGCCAGAAGAACATGTACGTAGCTAACTGGAACAGTTGCAAAGTGGAAACATGTCTAGTTGCCCGAAGCACCTCAGAGATTGGGTGGTTGTGGCATCGTTGCCTCAATCACTTAAACTTCAAGACCATGAACAAAATCTCTAGGAAGGAAGAGTCTTGTCTAAGGCATTCCTAATGAGGTCTTCAACATGGACATCATCTGTGAAGTGTGTTAACAGGGCAAACAGACCAAAAAGTCTTTTAAAAGTATAGAGGGAAATGCCTCAACTCGTATTCTAGAGCTCCTACACATGAATCTCTTCAGGCCTATCTCTCCAGTCACTTTGAATGCGAGAAAGTATGCTCTTGTAGTCGTCGATAATTATTCACGCTACACTTGGGTACTCATCATGTTCAAAAATAAGGATACGCTCAGGGAGCTCCCAAAGCTCCTCAAGCAGCTGACTATTGAGAAGAGCCTAACCGTGGTAAAAATACGCTCTGACAGAGGAATAAAGTTTCTCAACAAGTTCATTGAAGCGTACAACACGGAGAACGAGATTCAACATCAAACATCCGCAGCTTGCACTCCGCAACAAAATGGTATTCCCTACTTATCCCCACGCTTTACTTTTGAAGGAAAGATTGTTGGATATTTGGTTAAGGGGGAACCGGTCTTTACAAGAAATATGAGAGATGAAGGCGTTGAACATTCCCTAATCCGGACTGAGGGATGAAGTTCTCTTTGGGGCACCAATCTCTACTTACTTCACATTTATTTGTGAAGACATGGTTGAATGTCCTTCCTTTTTTGAGCTAATCAAATTAGCTTGGTTAAGGTTGAGTGTTCATACCACGACGCTAGTAAAACTTTGTGCCATCTTATCAGAGAAGTGCACAAGTGGATACAATATTGTGGATGTTCTTGGAAGTCTAACTTATAGGTTGAGAGTTAGTACATCCTCGACTCCATTCCCAACCCTTCTACCTCTTTCCACGATGCTGAAGAAATATGAAAACGTTGAGTTTAACTCATATCAAAGTAGCAAAGCGTATTTGTAAGATGGGGCGATGCGTAGAGTTATTCTTGATGTGAGATCACTTAACTTTCACAAGCTTTCATGGTGGACTTGGAGCCAGAAGTGAAGATCGAAGTGAAAGACTTTCACCACCGCTTATTGTGAAAGCCTCAATCGCTATGGAAATAGCAAGTAACATACCCAAAAAGGGCTTAAGTCTACTCATAAAAATTTCACTTCATGGAAAAGTGAGATGGCTTGCCTTAGTAAGGAGAGTAAAATTATAGTCACTTTATGAATGTTGTAAATCTCATCCCCAAGCTGTATACCCCTAGCAAGGATTGAGGTTATTTACAACTTCTCATTGAAAAACTATAAGGAAACTCATCCCCAAATGGATCCTCAATGGATTTTGTAATCTCACAAAAATTCCATGTTGTGAATATATGAGAGACTTGCCATAGTAAGGGAAAATGACTTATGATTCTCCGTCTCTCTCTCTCTCTTTAATTAGAGAAAATCAAGTAAAGAGCCTTCCTTTTACAGAATCGACGCTCTCAATGAGAGTGTCCAACATTCTGCTAAGGAGGAAGCAAACTAACTTGGAGAGAAAGCGCCTAGTAGAAGATAGACACTTTCACGTTTCCTAGAAGCGTGAATTGCAGGTCTTATTCAAAAAATTGACACTTTAACGAATGAGAGTATTGACGACAAAAACGTATTATCAGTCAATTACAATATTGACTGACTAGTAAGTCCTTCTTTCGTGTCTTTAATTTCAAGTAAGTAAGTCAACGCAAAGTTTCCTCGAGAACTATGTGTAACTTATTGAAACTATTGATCTAAGCTGTTACCGATGCTTTAAGAACTAGATGCTCTCGTCTAAATTCCCAAAGTGTACAAAACAACCACATGTCCGATTAAATTCAAATTCAATACTCTATTAATATATATATATACTTGCATGCTTATCTTACCAAGTAAGATATCAATAAAGTATAGATGGCATGTGATATCTTTGCATTTAATGTAAAGACTGCTGCAGGTACATTACTCAAAGCTACTCGCGCGTGTATCTCACTCGCGCAGATGAAGCGCCAAAAACCCTTTAATCCTGGCCCTTCACCGGTTTGAATTACTTTGCCCTCAGATGCACGATCAAAGCATCACGTCAACCACGATCTCACACTAATTTATAAAGTGGAGCACGATCAACCGCTTGTTATGACACATCACTCCACAAACCCTCAAACCCCATTAAACCCAACTTTTTCGACTATATATATATACCTAATCACTTATCTCTCTCTCATTTTACACACACCATTTCTGCAAATATCAAGTTCTCTCTCTCTCACAGAATTCATATTTTCAGAAATTCCCAAAATCTTTCCAAAAATGACGAATGCCAAGACTGTTATAGTGTCACGGAGTCACATCCTAGAGTTCGTATTTGTTGAGGCACATCTCAACAAGCTATTGGCCGATGACGGAATCATCAAAAAGGCCATTGTCAATTCTAGTCTGGATAAGCTTCTATTCTAGCACCCGACGTGTACTTACCCAGAAGAAGTCATCGAGTTCTTCACCAACCTCGATGAACGAACTCTCATGACCAAAATTAGGCTCCGCATGAGGCTCACTTATTTGGTGATGATGGACAATCTCGAACTCGATAACTTGTTCGATGACATCATCTACCTCTACGACTAAGGAGATAATCCAGAGACTGCCGGCGATGCGGACATTCAAAAGGAGTTCCGCCGATTCTCCACCAATGAAAGGGCAATCTACGATCGCCAAAAGATAAGGGTTACTGACCTTCGACCACCATACAACCACCTAGCCAATATAGTGACAAAGTGTCTCCTTTGTCACACTGGAGGTTGGTCAACGTTGACAGAGCAGAAGATCCGTCTCATGGTCACGCTCTGCGACGGTGCCATAAACATGAAAGTATACAACTGGAAAGCGGGGTTCATTCACCAGCTTTTGGAGGCCAAGAAAGACGTGGTCAAAGAAAAGGAATGTGAGGACAACAGAAGATCACTTTCACCGAAAAGTTGAAGTTTGGGATGAAAGTCTCCCTTTTTCTTGCGCACACATGGCCAACACACAAGGAATGGCCAGTGGAGAGGAAATATGACTGAGAGCTTTTCTCCAAAGCGCTCGATGGAGATGTCTTTGGTGAAGCGCCCCCACCACTGACTGACATCATCTACACTTCTGAGGAGGAGGCAATCCTCAAGGAGATTACAGAGCGCCAACTGAAGAAAAAAAAGAAGGGCACAGAGCCAAAAAAGACCACACGCTCTCCAGGGAAGGGAAAGCGCAGTGGTAAGAGGCAACTTGTTGATGAAGATAGCGCCGCATCATCCAGTACCAGACTCTGAGAAGACACTCAGTGTGGACTTGGCTACTGGTGCCAAAGCCGCAGAAGAAGAAGAGCTTGAAACGTTCTTCCATGACGTGGAAAAGATAGGCACCCTCGATTCAAACGATGATGACGAGGTCAACAGTCCTTCCGTGGATGAGCACATTCATGCCGATCCACATCCATCTCCTAAAGTCGTGAGGATGGAGCCGGTAGCTGAGCTAATGGCTGTTGATCGAGATCTCTCCTTTGTACAAGAGGAAATCCAAGAATTCTTCGGAGAATTCTCTCTCCCTACTCACGTTTTCAACTCATCTCCAATTTTCTTAGATACGTGAGAAGCCGTGGCACCAATGTCTACAAGGTATGCTAGCAGGTGATGGCAAAAGGATTAAGACGTTGGTTGAAGAAGAAGCTTCGATCCTAGGGAGTTTTCAACTCCAACGCTTTGAGGACCTGATTGATGAACTGGAGGTATGGAGGCTCATTGAGAAGAAGGTCCAAGAGCTCGTCATCTCCCACTACAAAAAAATATGCTTTTAGTGGCGACGGTTTTCGTCACTATAAGTGCCAAACTTATCACTAAAAGTACTTAGTGACGACTTTTGTGGTTGTCATCGAGTTGCAGCTATACGTGTTGACACTATAAGTTATAGTGACGACGAGTAAATAACATCACAACACATGAGTTTATAGTGACATGCGATATTGTCACTAGAGTCAGTATTTTTGTGATAGAAATGTGTTGTCACTGTATTTCATATTTATTGTGACGCATGATTATTGTCACTGTAGTAGATGTTTTTAGCCACATATGATTTTTGTCACTACATTTTGGTATTTTCAGTTACGTAAATTATTCGTCACAATAGAAACACTCTATAGTCGCATGTCTTAATCATCACTAGAATATCAGAAATTAGCTACAATATTTTGTCGTCACTAAATGAACAAGTTTTACTGATGCAACTATTCCATCAATAAAGGTAATAAATATAGTCACTAAAGTATTAGGTTTTAGAGGCATAAAGTATTGTCACTATAATTGTTGTTGGTACAAAAAATGAGTTTTAGTGACAAATGTATTTCATCAGTAAAGCTAACTAACTTAACACTAAAATAGTAAATTGTAATGACATAAATATTGTCACTATAGATTTTATCACAATTAGATGATCATGTAGCAACAAAATATTATTTAAGAGTTGTCACAATTCTAATGCAGTAACAATTATAAATGTGTCACTGGTAACACATTATTATTATTATTTAAAATGTTAAATAGTATACACATTAATTTTATATTTCACCATTCGTACCAACATACGACAAAATAATAATCAGAATACAAAAAAAAAAAAAAGATTTTATATAAGTACAATTCATTCAATAAAGGGAATTGCTAAAAAATATATAAGTTTATCAAAACATGAAATATGATATTAAGAGTCAATGAAAAATGTCATGCATAATTGTGAAACTATATTGGCTCAATCTCCAGGCTGTTGTACGAGTAGACTTCTCTCGAATTTCAGAGTCGCGCTAAGAATTTATAGAATTAAAAAAAAAAAAAAAAGATCAAAAGCTTTTCATATTATTCTAACTAAAAATATATATATATATAGACTCATCCACGTACCTTTCCGTAGCAACTTGAGCAATGGACTTTGTTACACATGAATAGTTCATTTTGAGTTGATCTCTAATTTCTATATTCCGGTGACTGAGTTTCTAAAAAAAAAAAAAAAAAAAAAAAACCACACCTCAATGAACCACACACAAAGTAAGTAAAAATGTGATCACGCTTACTTTTGAATTAACTTTCTATAATACGCATCTACACCCAAAAGTTTAAGAAAAAAACTTGATCACTTTTATTCATCAATTAGTTTCAACAAACAATATGGTCATATATGTGATCACGTAAAAGACACGTCAATATTCATGTTCATTGCAGAAGATAGTATAATAAAAAACTATGATCAATATCAACAGGTAAATCCATAAAAGTCACCATATAAGTTTTCAAATCTGCAAACAAAAACACACTACAACAAAAATTGGATACAACAACACAGAAACAACAACGGTTTTTGTGAAAAACCATTGTTAAAACATACAAAACCGTTGTTGTTTTATATACCGTTGTCTATTAGCAAAAAGTTGCGCTCATAGACAACGGTTTTAAGATACCGTTGTCGTAGGACCGTTGTTGTCACGCTAATAGACAACGGTAAGTATACCGTTGTTGTAGGACCGTTGTTGACACGTTCATAGACAACGGATTTAAGATACCGTTGTCATTATGGTGTTGTCTATTTTCAATACTTAGAATTATTTTTTTTTAAAATGAGATAAAAAACTTACAATTTCATTAATTTTTAAAAATAACATATTTTATATTGTAGGTCCCGATAAATAGATATTGGTGTATGGGGGGGGGGAATACACCAATTAGCCAACAGTTTTAACTTTTCAAAACAATTTGATCTTACTGAGTCGTCACTTCAGTTTATCAGAGCAGTTTAGTTTTTCCAGCTCAAACAGTGAACTGCTGAGCTTGCAAAACTAACCTGCGTGCGGAAGTTTGGTGGAAAGGTTGGCTAACAGTTTTCAAAATAGTTTTAGAAAAGACTTCAGTTCATCAATAGTTTATGCAAGACAGGTTGTAGTGATGCAGGTTGTGAACATGTAAACTGTGTAAATAAAGATGGAAGAATAAATAGCGAGAGAAACACGAGTTTTTATCGTGGTTCGGAGTAAACAGCTCCTACGTCCACGCCAGATCTCGTCGAATCTGTAATCCCTTAACTTGAGATTTTTCGCTCCTTTTAACACTGGTGGAGGTTCCAGTCCAAATTCAAGTCTCTCTTTAGACTGAATCTAGCACAAATCTTGAGTCGTGTCTCTTCTAACTTTACATACAAACTTACATACAATCTTACCAATGCTAAACAACTAGCACTGATAACCAAACTGGAAAGCTGTGAAAAGCTATCACCGTTTGGAATACAACTCTATCAACTACACTGAATATGAACAGTGATGGTAGTGAGAGTGTGGATTGTGTTCTAGTAAGACAGATTCTAGAAAGAATAGAAATCTACAAAGATCAACACTTGGGAAAGCTCTAGTGATTTCGAGTGTTGATTGTGTGAATATTTAGCTTGAGATTTCTGCAGCGTTTCAGCTTGTAATTTGAGTTTCCCGTGCCTTCTTTCTAGAATGACTTGAGGTATTTATAGAGAAGCATTTGAAATAGAGCCGTTGTATGTGTTAGGATATGCAGAACCGTACACTGACATAATTATAGACGATGAGTTGAGGACAGGTTCCTCAGCCACAGCTCAGGTTGGACTTTGCAGGTCAAGCTTCCTATACCTCGAACTGTCTTTAGTCTTCTGTAATCTTCGCAAGAAATCTTCGAGAATGGTTAGAGCAGATTACATAGACATATTACATAAAGGAGCATTATGACAGGTTTGAGTAGATTAGGTACAAGGTTGCACTACCAACCTTGACCTTTACATAGCAACCTGTCCGGGTTAAGCTTGACTGATCCAAACACGGAGACCAGTCTGTTCCATTTAAAATCTATTGTCTAAGTGTGGTTTCTAATAGCATTATCAAAACTTAGTCCAATGAGAAAGGTTCTCAACAATTTCTCCCTTTTTGATAATGCCGAAACCCACACTTTACATCTTGACTTAGAAATTTTGAACTTCACACGAAAAGGTGATCAAGGTTTGATGTTCAGCCAGCTGCATGAGAAAAAGTGTTAGGAAATTTAAAGCATAACATGCAAAGGCCTGGATAATGAGATTTTGTCATCAGGAACAAAATATGATCATTTTTCATTTATAGTATCAACTGAATTGATGTACACATATTACAGAGTTGATACAACAAATGAATGAAAACGATCAAGTCACTTCCTCACAGTCTTGAATCTCTGTTCAGCGATCTTCTCCATGCTTACAGATCCCATAGCTGCGTAGACGCTGTCACGGATCGACTTGTACTCATCACAGCCTGTGGTCTTGCAACCGTACTGAGCTGCGATTCTTCTTATGAAAGTATTGATCCGGTCGATATCTGGAGTATCAGTGCCGCAGATAGTGGGAGGTTGGAAGGTCTCTATTTTAGGCGGTATGAGCGTGACCTTCTCCTCTGCAGCTTTCGCACGGACTCTTTTAATGAATTCGCGGTCGGGGAAAGTTTGCATCCAGCTGTGAAAGGCAGATTTGGTATCACCAGTGTAGCGAGCATCAACCTGCAACCAGTAGTGGTGTAAGATGAACTGGTTCAGGAACTCATCCCACAAAGGCTGATCTTCCACTGGGAGCCAATCAGTTGGCTCTCTCTTGTCAGCTTGATCCTTGCAAGCTTTCAAGACATCGGAAGCTTGCCACGCGAGCTTTGTCCCTTGCTCTCTGTTTCCTCAGATCTTCAAGAAACAGCTTCTGCTTGCCTTCATTCTCACATTCATCTGTGGTGTAGCCAGCTTCTGCCATCATTCGAATAAGAGAGGTTTCACCCTGTGCCCTTTCTTGCTCAGACAACTTTTGGGTAGCAGGTTGAGGGACAGCTGTCACAGGCGGAGCAGCTTCTGATTGAGTCATAGGAGGTTGGGTGACCTTTTTCTCCTTGCCCTTTACTTTAGCAGTAGTGCGTTTGCCTTTCCCTTCCCCCTTTTCGGCATTATCAATTAAGTGCTGAACAGTGGTATTGAGGGAGGCTTGCTAATTGGAGATTAAGGATAGGTCAGTGCTGATCTTCTCTTTAAACTGGAGGAGGGAGTTGATGTTCCCTTGCATCTCTTCTTCTTTCTTCAGAGAGCTGGATGAGGCTTGAGCGAGCTTTGAAGAGAAGCTGTTGACAAGCTGGTTGAGCTTGTTCAAACCCGTATCGCAGGTTGTCAACTGAAGATGTGTAGGCGACCTTTAGTTCAGACAGCTGGTTGGGAAGCAGCTTGTCCATTGCAGCTTTCAGTCGCGTGGAGATGAAGGTTTCGAACTGGCTTGCCACTTCTTCCCTGATGACCTGTGGCATCTCAGCCTTGATGTTTGACAGCATGGCAGATGCTGCTGTGTCCATTGCGTCAATTTTGTCCGCAATCTTCTGGTGTTCAGCAACCTCGGTGGCCTTCACCTTGGAAACTTCCTCAATGATGAATTTCTTCAAATCTTCTTGCACAGCAGTGAGAGGAGTTCCTGCGGTTGCTACAGAGTAGACCGGTACACGATCATGATCGGACACTGTGTCTCCGTTGTTCTGGGATGGAGAATGAATTGGACTGAAATCTTCATCCTCCAGAAACCTGTAATTGTAAGAGTCGCGATCGTGAGAGTAGAAAGGTTTCAAGTCGACATTGAGTACCTTGGCCTCTCTCTTCATCCTAGAGAGGACAAACTTTTTGAAGCAGTCGCGAGCTTCAGGAATGGAAGCATAGCCAAAATACTTCCCAAGGTTGTGCTCTTCAATCCCTAGCTGTTCGATAGGGTGAATAAGGAAGATGGACTTCAAATCACAATAAGATCTATCCTTCCCATCGAGCAGAGCATGTAGCCGAATTGCCAACTGCCTGGTCTCGGGAGTGAGATCAATTCCGGGAAAAGACTCCATGACAGTCTTCTCAGCGTCGATCTCGATGGAGTTGACCAACATGGCAGCTGCATTCTTGATCGGATCTTCTTCTACATCATCATCATCGGATGAAAGGATAAGATAGAGGTCAAGCTCTGGAGGCGAGCTGTGATGATGAGAAGCTTCACCGGACTGCTCGTGGATGACGATGGAGGTATCAAGATTTTCTTCCTCGAAATCGGTGTCATCCTCCGGTTGAGATTCGTTGTGGCTTTGGCCAGCTAGCTCCGAAGCTATAGACTTGAAGATATCATGAATAGAGGGTACAGGTATTGAAACCTGTGCTTCGAGAACTGTCTGTTCTGGGATGTCTTCAAAGGTTTGACGAGCAGGTTGGTGCTGAACTTCTATGGTAGCAAACTCCGTATGCAACCTGCGTGATATGGGAGTTGGAGATTTGATACGCACAAACTTGGCTGGTCTGTCAAGCTGCTTGCTAAGGGCAAGCTGCCTCTTTCTCCGAACATCACGCTGCTCTGGTGGTACCCAAGCTGGGTTAGATCGACCCATGTCGACACCAATTATTAATTCGAGCTGCTTCTGGTCCTTGGGGACCTTTTCCTTGATGAAATGAGTCATGCCACTCCAGTTGAGGTTGGGGTGGAGGCAGTGAATGAGAGAGCAGATCTTGGTGCCTAGGCGCAGATTCCTGGCAATGCGGAAATCGGTCACCACGTCACCTTCATAGGTGATCAAGAGCTGCTTGACTTCTTCATTGAGGAGCTCGAGGAGAAATCGGGCCCAGTTCACGTTTAGATGCTGCACGATTGCAGTCATCACTCTAAACTTCGCTGGAGTGACAGCGTCGTGGTTACCACAGTAACCAAGGAAAACTTTGTGAACGAAGTCAAAGAGGGCTCTGTACGCAGGTCTCAGCAGAGGGCGCGAGAACCTCTTTCCATCATACTCGGTTGCGGGCTGCATTAGAGCTTTCTGGTAAACTGCTTCCAGATCTGCATCTGGAACGTCCAAAATTAAACCCATTGGCTTGTGATACAGGATCTCCACAGTTCCTGAATCAGCGATGCCGTAGGTTCGAGAGATGAGCGAGAGAATCGGAATGGGCTCGTCGGGCACACCAGGCAAAGGAAGATGGAATTGGGCAGAGTCGACATCTTCCAGGCAAAAATATGATAGATAGAACATCGCGACTTGCTGCGGAAGCCAGAATTTTGGCTCATGAGTAATAATCTTGAAAAAACCGTCTGCTTCCTGGATGGCGGAGTACATCTCGTTCAAGCCGGCGCAATCATAGGTTGAGAGATTTGCTGCAGGCTCTGTGAGAATGTATGGCTGTAGATATTGAATCTTTTGTTCCATTGTTTATGGAAGAGTCTGAGACGTGGATTTTCCTGTCATTTCAAGAACGTATAAATGAGAACTGTTAATGTGAGATTTTGAAAGAGAGTTGCAGAGAAAAATGGCGGAAGAATGCAGAAAATTGAATTGAGAACGACGATGCACAGTTATATGAATATATATAAAAGATAAAGCGGGCGGTTGAGATTGAAGCAAATCAACCGTTCTACGGATGGGATTGAATCCCTGGAAATCCGTGAGATAGTGGGCGTGTGGGGTTGGTTGTGTATCCCACTCGCACTACCCTAACACTCAACCGTTGCCTCGCATTAAATGTGGATTTGATACTTTGCATGCGCTTTTTGACATACATGGAAAGTGAAGCAAGAATGTTAAGTACTGTGTCAGAATATCCTTAACAAAGATTTCAATAAATAACAAAACACATGCTTCAATAAATGAAAATGATTGATAAGGTATATAATTGATTAAGTGAAGCAAAAATATTTCATTGAAATTTGAACATTTGGAATAATTAAGGCATATCTTTGACATATATAAAATCATAATTCAAAAACATGGAGACTGATACAGGTCATCCATGACACTTCCCTATGCAAACTGTCTTTTTCACAGTTTCTGATCAAACAGGTTCCACTGTTTATGAGTTCGCAGCTTTTATCTAGCTGGACTGTCCTCTGTCCTTTGTGAACTGCTCTTGTGCATCCTTTTCACCAATGTGAGCTTTGATGAATTCCCACAGCTTGGCGTTCTCAGTTTGCAATGCTGCAACCTTTTCATCAATGTACAGCTTGCTCTCCAGTTCCAGCATGTTAAGCCTTCGAGACATCTTAAGAAATTCCGCTTTGTAAAAGGATAACATCTGGTCTACTGTTGTGGAGCTGTTGATAGAGGATGTAGGAGCTGCTGTGACAGGAGCTTGGGACTGAGCTTTGGACGGGAAACCTGGAGGGGTGCCTGGAAGGGACTGTTCGCCAGCAGGTTTCACTCCAACCTGTGGAGAGGCAGGTTGCGTTGTAGTCGCAGGTGGTGTGAGATCTGCCTCCACAAAGGTTGCTGCTGTAGATCGAGTGGTGCGCTTCTGAGAGGGCGCAGATTGTAGATCCTCCAGCTTTCTCTTTCCTTTTCTGACTGACTCAACCTGGATGCTGTCTTCATCATGATCTTCGCTGTTATCTTCTTCTTCAGCTACATCTACCTTTGAGTCACGCATTTCTGTGAGCAGAAGCTTGGCTGCACCTTTGGCCTTGTTGATCTTGTGAGGCAAGATGCCAAGAATCATGATCAACTGGTTGCAGGTGTGAGGAACAAGCTTGTCGTCAGGAAATCCAGTGCAGACACGCCATACGTGATTTGTAAGCGTTCTCTGCAGAATGATAGAGAGCTTGGTGCCATGACGAAGTTGCATGTTGGCCTTGATCCTAGCAGGTAACTCTGCAGCTTCCTTGATGAACAGATTGACTAGTAACCTGGCCCAGTTAACATTTAACTGCTTCACCACAACAGTTAGCAGTTTAAACTTCGACAGAGTGACAGATTCGTTCGAGCCTAGGTAAGAGAAGAACACATTGTGAACGAACTCGAACAAAAATCTGTACTCGGACTTCAGGTCGTGGCGGTTGAAAGTTCTCTGATCATAAATTTTCTTGGGCACAAACAGAGCTTGTTGATATACATCGTTGACGGATTCCATGGGCACATAATCAACCTTTGTGATAGCCCCTGTATCCGATAACCTGTAGGTTTGAAGGACGAGTGGAAGAAGATGACGCCTCTCTTCTTCGCTGTTGACGAGAAAAGTTGCCGTTGCGGGGTCTCCGACCATTGATTCCAGAGAACACAGCAAATAGGCAACATTTTCCGGTAGCGTCATCCGTGGATGTTGAGTGATGATGTTGAAAAAACCATCACATTGGGTGATAGCCTCAATCATCTGATCCAAACCTCTGTATCCATATGAGTCTAGCACAGCAACCTTCTCAAAGAAGATGAGAGGGGTTGCTTTCTTCACTTGAGCACTCAATGAATCTGCAGACATTTTGGAGAGAGAGGGTAAGGATTTTGAATTTCTGAGTTTATGAAGATGAAAGAACAAAAGTAATTTCTCAGAGAGAGTAAAAGAAGATTTGAAATGTGATTTCAAAGGATTTCAAGAAATGCGTAATGAAATCAAGAATTTTCTCTCTATTTATAGACGTCTCCAACGGTCAAAATATGATAGACATAACTTCCTTGTTTTTCGTGAAAAACTTTTCAAATTCTTAACAGTAAAAGGATTTTTTAAAAGATAACATATATGACAGAATATATGGGAGAGGAAATAATTTCAGCTAAGATTTAAATGGAGATTGATACGATATCTCCAGTTCCCCCTTAAAGGTTGACCGGTGATTGTTGACTTTCAACGCAGTTTGTGGCTTCAAGCTGCGTGTCACCTAACTGCTTCTCGTGAGCTGCAGTTTCCAAGTTTGTCTGTCTTTAGCTGTTCTGTACTAGCGAACTCCCTTTTTGTTAGTCTGCAGTTTCCAAGTCAGTCTGCTCTTGGCTGACCTGTGCTAGTGAACTGCTGCCATTCTCTGACTTAGGTTGTGTATCCATTCTGAGCATTCCAAGCTTTCCACACAGCATTTTGAATCTCTCCTCCATGAGAGGTTTTGTCAGAATATCGGCTCTTTGGATGTCAGTATGAATTTTCTCAACTGTTATATCTTGTTTTTCCACGTGATCTCTTATGAAGTGATGCCTTATGTCAATATGCTTGCATCTGGTGTGGTAGACAGGATTCACAGTGAGAGCTATGGCACTTGTGCTATCATAAAAGATAGGTACTTTTCGAACAGTGACATCATAATCTTTGAGTTGCTGTTTCAACCAAAGAATCTGTGCGCAACAGCTTGATGTTGCCATGTACTCAGCTTCTGTTGTTGAAGTAGCAACTGAAGTTTGCTTCTTTGAAAACCAAGAGATTAACTTGCTTCCAAGAAACTGACAGGTCCCTGATGTGGACTTTCTATCCAGTTTGCATCCTCCATAATCTGCATCTGCATAGCCAGTTAGTTCAAAATTATCATCACAAGGGTACCATAAACCGAAGTTTGCAGTTCCCTTGACGTATCTAAGAATTTTCTTGGCTGCTTCTAGATGCGATTCCTTTGGATTAGCTTGATACCGAGCACATATTCCAACTGCAAAAGAAATGCCAGGTCGACTTGCAGTAATATAAAGTAAAGAACCAATAATTCCCCTGTACAAAGTTATGCTGGCAGGTTTTCCTTCAGAATCTGGATCCATCTTGCCATTTGCAATCATTGGAATCTTCAGAGGTCTGCTATCTTGGACACCAAATTTGGTTGCCAGCTCGTTAGCATATTTGGATTGACAAATAAAGATACCATCCTCAGATTGCTTGACTTGAAGGCCGAGGAAGAAGTTCATCTCCCCCATCATGGACATTTTGTACTCACACTTCATGAGTTCTCCAAACCTGTCACATAGAAATTTTGACCTAGATCCAAAAATAATGTCATCAACATAAATTTGTACAAGAAGAATATCATCCTTGTACTTGAAAGTAAATAATGTTCTGTCGACTGATCCTCTTTTAAAACCAGAATGCAGTAGGAATGTAGACAACGTTTCATACCAAGCTCTGGGAGCTTGTTTCAAACTATATACTGCTTTGTGCAGTTTGTAAACTTTCTCTGGACCTGCTTCCTCGAAACCTGGAGGCTGTTCAATGTAAACTTCTTCTCCAAGAATTCCGTTGAGGAAAGCACTCTTCACGTCCATTTGGTAGACTTTGAATCTTTGATGAGCTGCATATGCTAGAAACAGTCTTATGGCTTCTAATCTAGCTACTGGTGCGTAGGTCTCATCATAGTCGATTCCTTCTTATTGACAGTAACCTTTGGCAACTAATCTTGCCTTATTTCTGATAACTTCAGCATTCTCATCTTTCTTGTTCCTAAATACCCATTTTACATCAATCACTCCTTGATGTGTAGGACGATCAACTAGTGACCATACTTCATTTCTTTTAAACTCATTGAGTTCCTCTTGCATGACTGTAACCCAGTCGTGGTCGGCAAGAGCTTCTTCAACAGTTTTGGGTTCAGAGTAGGATAGATAACAGCTTAGTAGACAGCTTTCACCTATCTGTCTCCTTGTCTTCACACCTGCCCTTGGGTTCCCAACAATGAGATCTTCAGGATGAGCATCAACCCATCTTCTTCGACGAGAGATTTCTTCTTCTGTGAGAATTGGTTCAGGGTCTGGTATGGGATCTTCAAACTCAGGTAGAGGTTGAGGAGTGAAGGGGTTAAGCTGTTGAAGTTGTTCAGCAAGCTGATCCACTGACAGTTCTGCATTGACTGCAGGTTCTATTGGAGTTTCTGGATCAGTTGAAAAGGAGCTGGTTGGAGGAGCTTCGGTTCCCCCTTGGTTCATTCCCCCTTGCTGAATGGGTGGATTTTATGAATTAGAATCTTGTACAGGTTGAGCTTTTGACTTGCACCTGTACTTTCATCCGGTTGGGTCTCCCTGTACTCACAGATAGATTCATCAAAAACAACATGTGGGGTTACTTCCACAATATGAGTTTTCTTGTTAAAAACTCTGAAAGCTTTGCTGATCTCTGAATATCCTAAAAATATTCCTGGATCTGCTTTGCTATCAAAAGTTTTCAACTGTGATTTCCCATTGTTATGAATGTAACACACACAGCCAAAAGATTTAAGATATTTAAATCGAGGTCTCTTATCCTTCCACAGCTCGTATGGAGTCTTTCCATGTCTTGTATGAATGATTGATTTGTTCTGAGTGTAGCAAGCTGTGTTGATTGCTTCCGCCCAGAACTTCTTTGGAAGATTGGTTTCATTCAGCATTGTGCGAGCTGCTTCCTTTAGAGATCTGTTGCGTCGTTCAACAACACCATTCTGTTGAGGTGTGCAAGCTGCTAAAGTTTGATGAGTAATTCCACTTTTGGTGCAGTATGATTCAATCATATGATTAAGAAATTCTGTTCCGCGATCGGGTCTGATTGAAATCACACTTTTGTTCTTCATATTTGATAGTTTGGTGAGTAGTGCAGGTAGCTCCACTAGTGTCTCCTTCTTCTTATGTAAGAAAATAACCCAAGTATATCGTGAGTAATCATCAACAATAACGAGAGTATACTTTTTACCATTAATGCTTCTAGGAGTCATTGGACCGAATAGATCCAAGTGGAGTAATTCCAAGATTCTACTTGTGTTGTGAGCTGCAATGCTTGGGAATGATGATCTGATCTGTTTTCCAGCTTGACAGGCCTCACACACATGATCTTTGTAGTAGACTTGATCTGGAAGGTCATCTGCGAGCTTCTTGCGAGCGAGTTTGTTGATGGCTTTGAAGTTTAAGTGACATAGTCTCTTGTGCCATAGCCAGCTTACTTCAGGTGCAGATTTGGTGACCAGACAGGTTTCTTTTTCATCTGACCATTGTACTATGTACAAGTTATCCTGCAAAATACTGGTAAGAAGAATTTCTTCTCCTTCCTTGTTCTTTATAGCACAATTGTTAGCAGAAAACTCTACTCTTTCTCCGTTAGAGCAGAACTGGCTTACAGAAAAGAGATTATGATTTAAACCTTCAACATAAGTGACATTAGATATTGTTGTTTTACCAACAATTAGATTACCGTAGCCTCTTGTTTTCCCTTTAGAGTCTCCTCCAAAAGCAACTAGAGGTCCATCACATTCAATGAAGTTTGTGAGCAAGCTTTTGTCGCAGATCATATGCTTTGTGCAGCCACTGTCAATGATCCAGATCGCGCCGCGAGCTACTCACTTCCTCCTTTGAGTTTTCCCATCCTGCAATTAGACAGATTTAGCAACCCACATGAATTTGGGTGCTTTGTTAGCAGGTTGAGTTTTAGCAGCATGGTTTCCAAGCTTCTTCTTTTGGAAACTCCTGTTGACTCGTGGCTTGGTCCGTTGCACATTTGAGTAGATTCCATTTGAGTATACAGTTTGCAGTTGGTAATGAGCAGGTTGATAATGATCATTTCGATAGCACTGCTCCATATATCCACATCTGCATCGATCATTTACAAATCCACTTCCGTGTGGAAATTGATAGTGCATACTTGACAGCTCAAGATATTGGTACCAATGATGGTTGTACCAGTAACCTTCATTGTCAAGTCTCTGTTGGTTTGGCCACTGTTCATAGTAGTTTCGTTGTGGTCGAGCATTTTTCGGTTGAGAAACTGTTTTTCCTTTGTTAGCAGTTTGCACTTTTCTTTGAGTAGGTTGGCTTCCTTTTTGATAAGTAGGTTGACCATGCAGTTTCCTAGGTCGCACAACCTTTTGATGTTCTACTGGCGGTCTCGGCTGCTGTTTCCTGATGGATTTTCCATGCTCTTTTATCAGGATTGCTTGAGGTTGCCGGGCTGGATTCTTCAATT
This sequence comes from Mentha longifolia, assembly GCA_001642375.2. Taxonomy (NCBI): domain Eukaryota; kingdom Viridiplantae; phylum Streptophyta; class Magnoliopsida; order Lamiales; family Lamiaceae; genus Mentha; species Mentha longifolia. The sequence goes on along the minus strand of CM038113.1, from coordinate 16,453,294 downwards.
TGATTTGTTTATCTGGCAAAGTGTGATGAGCTTTGCCTTCAGCCAATCCTTTTTCTTTTACGAACATGACCTTCTCTTTATCCTTGACTCGCTGATTTGACCATGGAATCCGATGCCAAACTTTATCTGAGCAGGTCTCTGGGCAGCTTGCAAGACTTCAAGCTTTTCGCCATTTTTGTTCATTCTCATTAGGACTTGTTGAAGCTTGAGCTCTTTCTGCAACAACTTTTCATGCTCATTTGAGAGATCTGTGAGTTGGCCATTCAGTTTGTTTATCTCACTGTCCCTCTTGATAAGCATTTCCTTAAGGTTTTCTTCCCTTAAAGCTGACTGACCCATTTGGACTTTTAGGGTCTCTATCTCCCTTTCTTTTGCTTCATCATAGAGAGTGAAGTCTTCATTCATAGCAGCTTTGAGTTTCATGTTTTCACCCTCCAGCTTGGATCCTTCTATGACCACTTGCTTAAACATTTCTGAGAGCTTCTTGTAGTCATCAAGCTGTTGTTGAAACTCTTCATACGTTGGCATTTCAGGTATTTCAATACCTGCATGTTCAGAGTTAGCTGAATATGAAAAAGAAGTTTTAGTATCAACCTTGTTTTGAACAAGATCGTGGTCTTTTCCCATGAAGCATTCCTCATATTCAAGTTCCTCGTCAGCTAATCGACATTCCTCCTCATCCAATTCATCATCATCTTCGTCGGAGGAGGTTGAGTCTGATAATGTGGCAATAGCTTTGGCCTCTTCCTCAGCTGCGATCATGGCATTGCGCTGCTCCTTAAGCTTTTGATCTCTTTTTGCGCGGAGCTCTTCGCGTTCAGCCTTTGATAAGTCTGGGCAGTCTGACTTATAGTGATCTGGTCTGCCACATTCAAAACAACCACCCGTGGGAGTGTTAGAAGAATTGAATTTAGAGGGTTTTGATATACCTTCACCTTTCTTGTCGGAAGAAGAGGTGGTTTGATTTCTCTTGAAATCTTTGTGATATTTGCGGAATTTGTTGAAGCGTTTTTCAAGCTTTTCATTCCTTCTAGCCATAAGTGCATAGTCTTTCAACAATTTTTCCATTTTAGAGCATAGATCTTTTGAGATTGCTCTTTCTTCTGTAATTGATGCAGCTTTGAATGCAACATCTTTTTCTTTCTTTTCGGGCTCAGTCTTCTTGCTTGAAGATGTTTGTTCTGACCCGTGCAGTCTGATCATTTCAAACTCATTCCCGATGAGCAGATCAAACAGTTGCTCGGTTGACAGGTTGCTGATATCCGACCTGCCGCGGTGCATGGCACTGTACACATGCCAGCTTGCTGGAAGAGATTGGATGACTTTGAGATTGAGTTCGCGCTGTGTGTATTTATCTTTCTTGAGAGCTGCGATCTCCAAAGTAATCATTGTGAATCTGTTCTTGAGCTGGTCAATGGTCTCCATTGGCTGCATTTTGAATTCTTCGAATTTACTGCATGCCACTGACAGCTTATTTTCCAGCATCTCTGTTGATCCAAGGCTTATTGCTTTTAAGGTGTCCCACATTTCCTTGGCAGTTCCAAGATTTCTTATCTTGGCCAGGTGGACGCCCTTAACTGTGCTCGAGATTAATCTTTTTGCGAAGCTGTCAAGTCCAGCTTCTTTTCTTTCTTCGCTTGTGTATTTTCTGGGATCTTTGATCTTCGGCACATATGTTGCTTCAGAAGCTTTATCTCCAGACACATCAGTTTCGTAGGGTTCGTAGATTGGTGTTGGACCATTCTCGATGACATCCCACATCAGCACATGATGAGCTTGGAGGCACATCTTTATTCGAAAACTCCAGTCTTCATAACCCTGTATAGAAAAATCTTCACAGACACGGAGAAGTGAAGCTTCCATATTCACAGTTTATATATGCGCAGTTCGCAGACACAGAGATCTAGTTTAATTTGACACTAAAGCACAAAAAAAAAAAAACTTCTAGTATACAGAAGCAGTGGTCAAAAGAACCACCGCTCTGATACCACTTGTAGATCCCGATAAATAGATATTGGTGTATGGGGGGGGGAATACACCAATTAGCCAACAGTTTTGACTTTTCAAAACAATTTGATCTTACTGAGTCGTCACTTCAGTTTATCAGAGCAGTTTAGTTTTTCCAGCTCAAACAGTGAACTGCTGAGCTTGCAAAACTAACCTGCGTGCGGAAGTTTGGTGGAAAGGTTGGCTAACAGTTTTCAAAACAGTTTTACAAAAGACTTCAGTTCATCAATAGTTTATGCAAGACAGGTTGCAGTGATGCAGGTTGTGAACATGTAAACTGTGTAAATAAAGATGGAAGAATAAATAGCGAGAGAAACACGAGGATTTTTATCGTGGTTCGGAGTAAACAGCTCCTACGTCCACGCCAGATCCTGTCGAATCTGTAATCCCTTAACTTGAGATTTTTCGCTCCTTTTAACACTGGTGGAGGTTCCAGTCCAAATTCAAGTCTCTCTTTAGACTGAATCTAGCACGAATCTTGAGTCGTGTCTCTTCTAACTTTACATACAAGCTTACATACAATCTTACCAATGCTAAACAACTAGCACTGATAACCAAACTGGAAAGCTATGAAAAGCTATCACCGTTTGGAATACAAATCTATCAACTACATTGAATATGAACAGTGGTGGTAGTGAGAGTGTGGATTGTGTTCTAGTAAGACAGATTCTAGAAAGAATAGAAATCTACAAAGATCAACACTTGGGAAAGCTCTAGTGATTTTGAGTGTTCATTGTGTGAATATTTAGCTTGAGATTTCTGCAGCGTTTCAGCTTGTAATTTGAGTTTCCCGTGCCTTCTTTCTGGAATGACTTGAGGTATTTATAGAGAAGCATTTGAAATAGAGCCGTTGTATGTGTCAGGATATGCAGAACCGTACACTGACATAATTATAGACGATGAGTTGAGGACAGGTTCCTCAGCCACAGCTCAGGTTGGACTTACAGGTCAAGCTTCCTATACCTCGAACTGTCTTTAGTCTTCTGTAATCTTCGCAAGAAATCTTCGAGAATGGTTAGAGCAGATTACATAGACATATTACATAAAGGAGCATTATGACAGGTTTGAGTAGATTAGGTACAAGGTTGCACTACCAACCTTGACCTTTACATAGCAACCTGTCCGGGTTAAGCTTGACTAGACCTGCCCACGGGCCGAGCCCGCCGGTTTCGGGCCCGGCCCGGCGGGCCACGGGCCTCGGACTGCATGAACCTAGCCCGGCCCTAGACTTGTGCCGCGGTTTAGGGCTCGGCCCTAGGCCCGCCGGTTTAGGGCCGGGCCAGAACCGTAGGGCTAGGGCCGGCCCGGCGGTTCACGCAAATGGGAAATTATAATTTTTTATGAATAGAAAATGATAATTTTTTATGTTTTGATGTTGTTTTGTTTTATTTTAAAAAATTTAAATAACTCATTAAATTGTTGAAAATGAATAAATAAGAACTTTTACATTTTGATGCAGCGTGAATGCTTGACAGGAAGAAAAACTCGTAAAACGCGAGAGAGATAAATCTCAGATTCAATAATATTCAAAACTGCCGTCCATCATCGTCTAACAATGCTTCACCGAAAAACAAGAAATAACAAAAGGACCCTAAATAAAAATCCAAAAATACGAAATAACCCGAAAAACTATAAAATTGCAGTTTTGACCCTCTAAAAGATGGAATTTGCCCAAAATCCGTCACAGCTCATGGCATAGTCATGAGTTTTGCTCAGAACGTCGTTTCCACCCGAAAAACACTAGGATTTCTCCCGAATTGAATAAGGGACATGTTTTGCCTGTTGGGCCCGGCCCGGCGGTCCTAACTGCTAGAAGGGCACGACGGTTCAAGCCTAAGCCCGGCGGGCCGGCCCGTCAGTTAACCGACGGGTTTTCGGTTCAACATGCCTCGACCCGAGCCCGGCCCTTAGTCTTCGGTCCCGGTTACGGTTCGGGCCCGTTGACCGTCGGGCTAGGGCTAAGCCCTTTGACTTAGGGCCGGGCTAGGGCTAAGCCCGACGGGCCTAAAAGCCCAGACAGGTCTAAGCTTGACCGATCCAAACACGGAGACCAGTCTGTTCCATTTAAAATCTATTGTCTAAGTGTGGTTTCTAATAGCATTATCAAAACTTAGTCCAATGAGAAAGGTTCCCAACATATATTAATCCTATTTTGTAATTTAATTTAAACTAATGTGAAGTCTAAAATCAATATAATTTTTATATAGATTCTAATCTCTTAATGTTGTCTATTTTTCATACTTAGATTTTTTTAAGTGTAACGAAATTATGTGTATATATAATTAAATATAAAGTATATGAAAATTTAATAAAATCCCCACCTAATAAAAAAGAATTAAATAAAACTTTAGAAATAAAAAATAAGTAAAATAACATCCTAATTATTATTTCAATTCTTTTAACTGTAATGAAATTATGTGTACATATAATTAACTTAATAAAACTCCTAAATTCAAAATATAATGTAAATGAAAAATTCAATAAAATTCCCAACTACAAAAATCGAATCAAATAAAACCTTTGAAATGAAAATTAAAAAAAAAATAATAATCCAACCAAAAAAAAATATATTCCCAACTACAAAAATCGAATCAAATAAAACCTTTGAAATAAAATAATAATAATAATAATAATAATCCAGCCAAAAAAAAAAAGAGGTAAAATAGCATTAATTAGATTGGGAACAGTACGTATCTCGTCCAATTCGATCAATTTTTGCCGCTCGCTCAACTCTCTCTTCCCGCGTTCTTCTTCTTCAGCCTTTCACTACTAGAAAAATTACGCTAAAAAAATAGAAAAATTGTCATCTAATGTGTTTTATACTTATAAAAAAAAATAGAAAAATTGGAAAGGGAAATAGAAAAGAGGGAAGAATTAAACAAGTTGCACCGCAAACTTTCCCCGCTAAATTGAAACCCCAAAATGGAGCCCTAAAATCGAAAATCTCCCTCTCGTATATCTCTCGGAAATCCGGCGAAGCACCGCCGCAATACGACGCCTTCATCGGCACTTATCTCATGCCGCCTTCGAGGTCGGCGTGGCCAACGTCTCCCTGCCTCCACAGCATCAGGGCAGAAGGATGCCGTCGCTCCCCAGTCATATAGAAGTTGTCGCCGCCACCGTCTCGTCGTCTCGTCCTTTCCGGCACAACACGAGCAGTAAGGCTACCCTCTCTCTTCCTATTTTGAGTTTCTGTGAACCTCCTTTTTATTTGTACCACCCGTCGGGGAACTTTGTGCGCACGCTCGCTCGATTTGTGCGGCGGGAGGAGGAGTTCAGAATTGAAGGTATCGACGGTGAGCTCTAGAACATCCAACAAAACCTAGGTTTCCTGTCTCATGGGTGGTAAAGAAACATCTCTTTCAGGCTCTGTCTTATGGGTGGTAAAGAAGCTCATGATGTGACAGTGAGCAGTGTACAAGATTTAGCTAAAGCCTTCTCAACCTACAATGAAGAAGTGCTGGTACTATTCACATGACCATTTTTAAGTGACTCTCGTGAAGAGGGAATATTGATACAGATGGAGGTCTCTGAAAACATGTTTATTCTTTGTTCTCTAACTCCAGGCGAAGAGGGCGAAGCTGCTACAATTCGTACAAGATGCTGTGGCTGGACTGAAAGAAAAGGCTGAGATAGTAAGGTGGTTGGGGGTATTACCTCCCACTGATTTATTGCTTTATCTTATCTTTTAGCTATAGACATAGCAAAAAAAGCACCGATGGCCTTTGGTTCGATCTTTGATTTGAAGTTACTCTTTTAATTATTTCTGTGTGTGTCTTATTTGCTCTCAGAATAGATTCTGAAGTCTCAAGTATACATAAAAGACTAGATGGTATGAAAATGGAGCCTGTAAGAGAACGCAATTTGTCATCCAAAGACTCATATGAGATGTCGAAGGAGGTAAGGTGATTGTCCTTTTTAGTAGTTAAAGATAGGCAGCAGTTCATTACCTTTTAGTTGGGTGAACTATATGCTGATTACTGAGGCTGAAATTTCTAATGTTCACATTATTACATGGTATTGTTATTCATATAATGTATTTGCATAATGTGATGACAATCATGAGGGATCCATACTTAGAAATTCTACAGAATTCGAGCCTTTTTATATCCCAAAACATTTTTCTCTACTTGACAATTCATCCCACTACTTATCTTATTTTCTTTAGATGGCTGTGGGAACTTAGAAGAATGTTGAAAAAAAATTCATGCAATTCCCGTGGTTGAAATAACATTTTTCTATTCTTGCAGTAGCTGAATGAAGCGCTTGCACATGCTAGATCTTGCTCCCGATTGCGGGAACTTCTATCACGCAAGAAAGTAATAATGCAAAATGAGGATTCTCTAGCAACACACAGACAAAGGGTATTTCTCATCATTCTATTGCTTAGCCTTCCTTAGACTTCATCTTCATCTCGGACTTAATTATCGGGCAGGTTGAGAAGCTAAAGGTATTGTCAGAATCTTTGGCAAGCTCTGCATCAAAAGCTGAAAAGCGCATATTAGATAATAGGTTAGTATATCTCCATATTACTTGGATATCTCCATTTTCCTCGGAAACACAACAATATGGCGTACCAGGAAATCAGTTAGAATGGTTTGTGCAAGTTAAAAGATGCATCAAGTTGAGAGTTGTCGTTATAATATACCGATAGAAATATTGATTTTCAACTTAGCACTGGAGTATATAGCTTGGTTTGACAAGTCTGAAACTTTGCTGAGAAATTGTTTTCCTACGTGTTCATTTTTTTGGAATTAGGTATCTCAGACTATTCCTAGCAAAGTTTTGGAGAAGATAAAAGCTCTTTAACAGAGGAAAAGCATTGCATCAAGAACAAATGCATTAGCTAAAGGCCTTGTTGGTACATTGAAGTCTCAACTTGTGTTAGTTCCGTGTAATGTGGGATAAGTATAAACTTATATAGATTATTTTAAGATAGTGTAAAAATCTAATTTTTTAATTTTTGTTCTTTTTTAGTTTTCATTGGATTTTTACAGTCATCGACCCTCACAATGAAGAGATTGGAGTTATGGACCCTTTGTATGTAGGAAATCGTGGTGGTAAAGGTGATTGGAAACAAATCGTTGAAGCGTAAGTCTTTTAAGTATAGTTATTAAATTTATGTTTGTTTTTTTTTTAATAATATATAATCAAAATTAGTCATTTCTGCTGTATTATGTTTAGAGGATTCAAGACTTTTCTTTCTACACTTGAAACCACAAAGGAAATAAAGAGTCCAATTTGGACTTCAATTCCGGTAAGACTATTTATGAAACTACTATATGTTGTGTAATTTTTTGTTAATTTATGTGTAATTTTCTACATTATAATTATAGTGTCCCAAGCAACCAGACCACGTACAATGCGGGTTTTATGTGATGTGATATATGAAGGATATAATTGAATCTGACTCTATCTCGACAATTAGTTTGCTGCAAAAATGGGTAAACAATGTTTATGTTTTCAGTTTCTTATTAGTGGTTTTTCCTTGATTTGTTTACTTGTGAGATATTTAGTTATGGTTATATATTTTCCACTTCAACAGTTTAAAGGTAAAAAGTACTCGCTTCATGATATTGACGAGGTGCGAACTGAGTGGGCAGGATGCGTACAAGAATATATTTACAAGTAGAAGGTAATTAATTAATTTATAAAGTTCTTGTAGTGTTGAAATAATTATATAAGTTTGTAGAAAAAGTGGATTCTCATTTATCATCAGTTGCAACTTCTATCACGCAGATGTTTTGTCGGACAAAGCATGGCAAATTTGAATGGAGAATCTGTATTAGGGATGAAGAACCTTTTTTTTTGTAGTTAGAATGATGATATTAATTAATTTCGAATTGTAGGTTGAATGTTACATTTGCGACTTTAGTAACACTTTCAAGAAACTTTTGTAGTGAATTTGTGTCGTTTAAAATTATGAAATTAGTGATTCAGTAATTTTTAGATATATTTGACGTGTAATTTTAATTTTATTTTATTAAAAAAAACATTTTGAAAAAAAAATATAAAATATAGAAATGATAAAAAAAAAATATGTAAACAACAACGGTATCATACCGTTGTCGATTCTATATATCACTTCAGCAAAACACTGTTGTCTATGAGCGTGTACTCGTTGTCGAAACAATATTCAACAATGGTGAATCACCGTTGTCTATGAGCGTGTGCGCGTTGTCGAAACAATATTCAATAACGGTGAATCACCGTTGTCTATGAGCGCATTTACAACAACAGTGGCTACAACCATGCCTGGAAATAATGAAAGACAACAGGAGATTCCCGTTGTTAAAGGTCTTTTTTGTTGTAGTGACATGATCCAAGAAGAAGAATAATCATTCTTATTTATCTACTAGCTTTCATAAATCACTAACATCGGAATTTAAATCGTATAAATTGATGCATTCAATAAAATTAGTACAAAATGCATCTCATGCCATCAATCTAGAGCATTATACTTTAGATATATGTTGACTCAAACTAGAACTTGATACTTTATGAAATAATGACTGCAATTCGTATACCTTCATTCTAAGCCACATTTTCTTCCAATAAGAATTTGTAATGGGTTTGCATATTGTTTTACTACGTTCGGAAGCACCTATAACAAGTATGTAAGTAAATATTTAGATATAATGACTAAAAAATATGATATTTTTTTTTTTGGAGATGAGCAACTACTCTGTGATCTATCGGAGGAATATTTATAAATAAGGGTTTAGATGGCAAGATAAATAATGTGATAATATTATTTTAGAGATAAGAATTACTTGTGAACTATCGAGCGGAGTTTCAATTTCTTCCGTACTCTTCCTCTTCAATAGATCCTTTTGCCCTTAAATCTAGAAAAAAAAATTAAAATCATATTTCTTCTTAATAAGTCAAATAATTCTCAATATGAATAGACCTTGGAATCAAACAAGTTTACCTCTATCGTTGATTGTTGAGCGACTTCAGGTGTTATTCATAGAATTCATTGTTGAAGAAGATAAGGAAGACAGAAGGATGCCATGATATGAGTGAAGAAGTTGAGAAGAATGAAAAAATGACGCTAGGTTTTGAAGGGATAAAACGTGTATAATTAAGGCGCAGATTACCGATTTAATTCATAGCAAAAAATAAGGCCGTGAGTTTTGATTTTTTTTGTTTGCCGCCTCTAAAAATTTTGGTGTGCCTATTTAGGGTTGGATGAATTTTATTTCCAAAATAATCATTCTACTTATTTTATTTACTTATTATCAAAATTTAGTATCTAACTTGCACGTTAATCTAATTACAAAGGGAAAAAAAAAATATCAACAAAGATTTATTGTACTGTATCAGAGTATATCAAAGGATCCGTAAATTTATTGACTGAGAATGAACTTTCAAAGATCATTCCATTTTAGGCGTGATCATGTTGGTCATTTACAATTAATAATTAATGTTGAAATTTTTAATAAATTATAGCTCTAGATTTTTTTAAAACTATAATAGTCATTTTTAAAAAATAAGATTTAAATTTTATGTATTGAAAAAATTATAAATCTTCATTATATAATCAGCTATATCTAATAATTTTTAAAATGAAAATAATTCATTATACATTGATTAACAAGGAAAAAAGTTATGATAAACAAAACATGCATGCATCTAAATTTGTGCACTCCTTGTGACACAAAAATAAATACATATTTTAATATATGTGTGAAGGTGAACATGTTATTTCAAAATTCGATCACAAAATTAAGCAAGCAACCAAAAATAAAATATGCAGATTGGTTAATTTGGTGATGAAATTGAAATAAAAGACCTTTAAGATTTGGTTTGGTTAGAACAAATGAAATACGAAATCCACATCGCTACATTGCACCAATAACAAAAGTGAAAATTAAATTACTTTAAAATATTTGAGTTGGAAATACATTATTAATGTTATTGTTAATATTTCAATTCACGAATTTGTCTAATTTTATTTAATTTATATTTTAACTGCACATTAAGACTTAGCTATAACTCGTATTATTAGAATGTTAACAAAGAATATGTGTTTAATTACTTCAATAGTCTAGCGTCTTAAATTAATTGTAGATATTTTTTTATAACAATCCAATCTTTAAACATAATCCAGTTTCTTAGAGTATTTTGTTTTTAATGCATATAATAGTTTTACATGTATCTAAAACAAAACGAACTACCATACATATGCAATGTTATATGTTAAACTAAGAAAAATAATTATTTATATTTAAGGCATGATTATGATTAGGCACAATACATGAGAAACGTACTTCATGAAAAATAAGCTTAATCCCAAGACTTAAAAAAAAAAAAAAGGTTAATCCCAAGACTAAGAAGACTTCTTTTTTACTCGGCATGATCACGCTGATTGTACATCAGTCTCAACAAGTACGCAAAAGATATTCTAAGTTTAGGCATGATCATGCCTTGATGAAAAATAAGCCTAATTTCAAAATCAAATGATATTTCTTTACTAAGCCTGATCATGCTTAACAATAGTCTCAGTAAGTATGTGAGAGATATTCTAATATCAGGCGTGATCATGCCCACTAGATACCCTAAAAAAAGTTACCAACTTTTAAGTTTATTTTTTTAATTTTAAAATTTGAGAACTTCGCAAAAAAATAAAAATAAAAATTCAAAATTCAAAATATTTATTAAAAATATGATACTTTCGTACACTGACATTAAATAATAATAATAATAATAATAATAATAATAATAATAATAATAATAATAATAATAATAATAATAATAATAATAATAATATTGACATTGTTTGTAACTTTTTACAACAATAGAAAATATTTATAATACCTTTGTAGTCACATCAATATAAATTGTCACCGTCATATAGTGACAATAAATATTGACATCAATAAATTTTGTCACTCTAATATTTTATACGATAAAATAAAATATTATCATTATATTTTTATGGTGACAAACATACGATTGTCGCTAACATATAGTGACAAAAATTATTGACAATCAAAACACGCGTCACTATAAAATTTTCTGTGATGACATAAAATATTGTCATAATATGTTATGCATATAGTGACAATTATAATGTTGTTGCAAACATATAGTGACAAATATATAAGTTGTCAATTGTATAATTTTTTTATGACAAAATAAAAATTAGTCACTATTTATGCAATTATAGTGACAAAAAATAGACTTGTCACTAACATACAGTGACAATAAATTGTGACAACATCAAAATCTATCGCTGCTTTATTTATTTGTGACAAACAAAATAATTGTCACTATACACGTGTTTGTAGTGACAACTAAACTATCGTCACTGATATATAGTGATGACAAATACTGACAACAATAAATTTTGTCACAATTGTACTAGATTGTGACGATGAAAATTATTCTCACAATATATGTGTTTCTTGTGACGATATTATGACCATCACTAAGAAAGTTGTTACAAGAGAAACTTTCTCAATGAGCCAACTGCAGAAGCACCTACTTCATCCACTCAAGTGTCCGCACTTGAAGCAGCTTGCAGCTCTTCAGACTGCTCATGACTCTGTCGAACATGAGAATGCACAGCTGAAGGAGGAGATCAAAATGCACAGGAGAGGCTTTCAAAAGCCACAGAGGAGATGAAGGAGAAAGATGACGCTCTATCTACCGTTTCAACATAGTGGATGCACAATCAGAAGTAAGCGGCAACTGCTACCATAGAGTTGAAGGATTTGAAAGCCAAGATGGCAACTGTGGAGAGCCAGTTGGACGCAGAAAAGGAAAATTTGAAGAAGGCTAATGATGAGCTTTCTGACGTAAAGACCCAACTTGGGGAGGTCCCCGCTTTGCATGAGGAAGTACAGAAGTTGACTTCATCTTAACAAACAATCATCGGCTCCTCTACGAAAGCTAAAAAGAGGTGGAAGTCGAAATGGACAAAGCTGATCAGAAGAAGGAGGAGCGAGAGCGTGTGGACAGACAGCCTATCGCTTCTGAAGCGGAGCTCGTGGAGGCCAAGGCAAAGCTAGAACTCATGACGAAAGAGCTCCAAGCTGCAAAAATGAAAAAATTCAAATCCGATTCTGCCGCATCACAGCTTAAATCCAAGCCGGAATCGGTGGAGAAGAAGCTCTTCATTTTGGAGCAAGGGAGGAAACACACGCTGGCTATGGTGAGTCAAACCGCCGTCGGTGATCAAAGCTCAGCAGGGAGGATAGAGGTTGTCAATAGTGAGTTGATAGAGAAGATATCGAATTAGATTGGGATGCTCTCCCAATTTGTTCAATCTGAGGTCGATATCCTCAGAAAAGGCTTAGAGCGATCACTCATTCTCACCAACGCTCGCACTCCCATTCCCATGATATCTGCAAAGGTTCTTGGGGCTCTCCTAGCCCAAAATGTATTGCAACCCATCCAGCCCAACATGGCAGACATGCCTGGAGCCACAGGTCAAGTTCAGCTATCTGCACAAGCCGGGACCATTATCTCCCACACGGCTGTGACTGATGCCAAAAATGGAGAAAGGACCGGAATGTCAAGTGGAGTGATAGCTGCAATGCAAAGCGCACAGAGCAAGGGGGAAGTGGCGGCCGTGCCTCAGAAACAAATAATTCTGGTTTCTCAATCTCAACCGACTTAAGCCGGGCTGCTTCAAAAGCTCCCACTACAAAAAGTCCAAGAGGAGCAGCCAAGGAATATGCGAAAGCATCAGACTAGGTCATCTGCGGCTGCTACTGCCACCACGGACATTCTCGAAATTGAAGCTCTTACAACTGATGCTTCCAAGAGGCAACGAATCAAAGGGAGTGATCTCACTCCCACAACTATGACCACAGAGGCTAAAGCTCAGAGGAACATTGATAAGGAGGTCAGCGCCCTTCTCACGTTCAAAGCTAATCACATTCTCCGGTGGAACAAGTTGAAGCATACACCGCAGAACACTGATGAAGTAAAGTGCCTCGAAGTGATGGCCAAATATAAAGTGGTGTCGGAGATGCGGGAAGAGGTTTTTAATCAGGAAGCTATGATTGACGAGGAGATCTAGCTAAAACTCATCAAACAGGACGCTTTGAAAAAACGCAGAGTGTATGTTGAAGGACTGCAAACGAAAGAATTTGAAGCCTGCAGGAAGGCTATTCTTGGAAGGGATGAGTTTACCAGGAAAAAGACTAGAAATCAGGCTGAATGAGCCAAGTACATTTACGAGATCATTCCTGATGATCTCAAAGAGGAGTGGAAAGAAGCCAAGACTAATTTCATCAAGCTCTACTATTACTGGGATGGCTTCAGAACTGAATGCCATGAATTGCCTCATTGCATACATGGATGCTTACAAGCCCTCCCTCTTCAACAAAATTTTGGATCTGGCTAAAGGAAATACCCTCAAACCTCCAGAGGAAGAAAGGTTTATCTTCTCATTGATTGGAGGCTCTGTTCCTAATGATGAAGCTATCAACAAGAAAGATGAAGAATGTGCACAGTGGCTTGAAGACCACGATCGCCCTAATCGCACCCAAGCTGCCATCAAGGAACGAGTCTACAGAGCCTATGGAATGATTCCTCCAGCACCTCGCAGATGCTTCAAATAAAAAAACATCTTGTTTTTGCCATGATATCATTGTATCTATTTTATCTCTCTCTCTCTCTCACCATATATATATGATGATATCTTTTTCTGTTTCCAAGATAACGACTCATTATCTTATACACGCTTATCCTAAACTGCTATTATTTTAAACTGTGCTAACCCACTCTCTCTTATAATATCTAAAGTGTCTAGAATTATAGGACTTGACGTTAGGGTTTTGGCATCATCAAAAAGGGGGAAATTGTTATATTGAGTTAAGGGGGAACTTGGAGTTCAAAGTTCTTAATCTAATTAGTTTTGATTAGATCCCAAAACCCGTCCTTAAAAGTTTCCCTTATTATTTTTTATGTTACTAAAGTCACTATTTGTACACTTTAACGTATTAGTAAAGTTTATCTATTAGGAAGCTTTCAGCCTTAAAACGCAGGTTTTGAAGCAGTTAAAGGAAGGAAAACGTCAGTGTAAAGTCGCACAGAAGTAGACGAAGTGCTTTCAACATATGAAAGCTCAGAGCATGCCAACAAGTAATCTTGAAGCGGCACTCATAGCATCAAGCATGGCCGTACATATCATTAAATTCAGTTGGAAATTCAAACTTATTGAAGAAGCATAGCCATACATAACATTAAATGCGCTGCAGTTGCAGAGTCCACGTGTCGTCACCGCATTGCCTAACGGAAAGTAAATGCTGTAAAAGTTATGGAAAGAGATGTTCAGATTGTTGCTGAACCACCTACTCCCATGCTAGGGTTACCTCTTTACCCGGGTATCTCCATACCCTCGTACAAAACTCTGAAAAGCACCTGGCATTAATGCGGCTTTTCTGGTCAAGTGAGGAACACGCGCCGCTTCTCTCTAACGGGAAGTAGGGTTCCTCTCACTATAAATACAAGGAGTTGCAACACATAAGGGACACGACACACGCATGCATAAGCATTCTACTCGCAAGCAAGAACTCAAACATTCAAGCATTCGAATCTCTCTAGTTCTTCAACATCTCAATCCTTTAGTGTGTCCTTAAGAAAACATAGAATTTTATCCAAAACCTAGTCTTTAAACAAACACAAAAAAAAAAACCCCAAAACTAAGTCTATTGTTCTTAGATTGAGTTGTAAGGGTTCTTGTTTGGACGAAATCATGATTGTAAAGCTTAAGTTTGTATACTTAAGTGGAAGACCCTTGATTTCATAGAAAGTTGTAGTTATACGGTTTCTCGAGAGCCAAGAATTTCTTGAGGATTAAGAGTGAGTTTGTTACTAACTCTAAATCACTTCCCCCTGGAAGCATAAAACAAGAAATACCAAGTGAAAGTATCCGTCCCGTTGAGGACAAGAGTGGATGTAGGAGAGTTGCTCCAAACTACTATAAAACTTTCGGTGTGCATTACTTTCTGTCTATACTTTGCTTTTAAGTTTTTGTTGTATCATTTATGCACATCACACTCTGAACAAACAAAATGGTTTTAATTGCAAGAAACTCTATCTGTCCTCCATATTCCGTACAACACTCACTCAAGCGAGAAACTTTGGAAGCCTCACTAGCCTACAAAGCGTATACTTATAAAAAGAACAAAAAATGCAAGAATCTTTCGCTACTTGAGCTCTTCAAGGATGATCTCACTTTGAGTTCTATGCTCACTCATATAGTTCTCTTCTAAGAATCTTACGCTACTTGAGGTAACGATTTTCTGATCCTTAGGACTATAGAAGAGACCACCATTAGTTCCCTTAGGATACCCTATAAACAGCCTCACCTCAGTCTTAGATCCCTGCACCTTTGTCTAAGACATGTGCAGGCGAACCCCATATCCGAATATGTGACAGATTGGGTTTGAGCCCTTTCCACAATTCATATGGAGTCTTCGAAATAGATTTCGAAGGAACTAAATTGATGATGTACGCCGTTGTTTCAAGAGCAAATCCCCAGAACGAAATGGGTAAAGAACCGTAACTCAACATCGAATGAACCATCCCCAGGAGAGTTCTGTTTCTTCTTTCTGACACACCATTCTGTTGGCGCGTACCAGGTAATTCCCTTTTCTGGCAAGTATGCCAAGAACTCGTTGCTGAGGTATTCACCACCGCGATCAGATCGCAATGTCTTGATACATTTACCATGTCACCTTTCGACTTCTGCCTGATATGTCTTGAATTTCTCAAAACATTCAGACTTGCGATGCAACATGTATACGTACCCATATCTCGAGTAGTCATCAATACAAGAAATACTCGAAACCTCCACGAGCTTGGATGGACATAGGTCCACACAAGTCAGAGTGAACCAGTTCTAACACATCGTTGGCCCTATACCCCTTGGCCTGGAAAGGCCGGGTCGGCATCTTTCCTTCCAAACATGATTCACAGACTGGGAAGGATTCAATTTCCGGTAAAGGAACTGTTCTATCTTTAACTAGTCTTTGGATCCTGTTCAAATTGATATGACCCAATCTTAGGTGCCAAAGATATGTTACTCTACCACTAAGAAAAGAAAGTATAACATCTCCAACTGTAATCACTGCAACCCGCGACGTGTAGCCCATAGAGACCGTTATCTCGCCTTCACTTACAGCTCTCTTTTGCAAGAAACCCTGCAAAGTGTAACAAACATGGTCAGTCGCACCAGTGTCTACTACCCGTGAATGAGTAGAACTAGCCACTAAACATGTTTCTGTTACTAGAGCTGAAGGCATACCTTCCACCTTCATCGGACAGTCCACCTTACGATGCCCCTTTTGTTTTGCGCTTATAGCATTTGCCTTTGAGCTTCTTCCTTTGCCTTTCAGAACTCCCACTCTCCTTGACATCTACCTTTCACTTAACGCCCTTCTGACCTTCATCGTCAATAGACAATGAATCAGATGCTTTTGGCGAAACCGGAATGTCCATAGGAACTAAGCTCGAATCTTTATCCAGAAGATCGTCATTCTCAAGAAGGTCCTCAAGAGTTTGCAAGATGTCTGAGACTCTGATTACTCCTTTACAGTAATCGTCCAGACCGGGCATAGCAGTTGCAGTTACTAATGACTTCGCAAAGTCATTTACTGCATGCCAATTCCTATGAAACTCTATCTCTTCTTGAGAAGCACTTGCTTTGAGAGTGGGTGGTGCAGGGGTTCTCAGTACAAAGTCGTATTCTAGTGAAACTAGAACATCAGTAAGGTTTTGCTTCCATTGAAGGAAGCTAGATCCCGTGAGAGGATTTGAAACGAGTTCGTGAATTAGAGTAGCAGTAGAGATATTTGAAAATTATAAACAAGTAGACAATTAAGCACTTGGTGAGAAGGAATAATTTTATGTTAACAATGTTACAACCCTTTGATAAAAGTAACATTGACTAACAAACGAGTACCTCAAAAATTTCATAAGTAGGCCACATTCATGTGGACGTCTACTTATGAAACCCTCGACCAAGACACAACGGTCACTTTATTTCCTTTCCCATCACACGAATCTTTGTGATATAAGAAAATAATAAACCGTTTTATTCTGGACCCTGCTATACTGAGAAGTGACCTCTGAGAGGATTCATCAATAAGTAGCTAAGCTTGACCATATTATTAATCCAACTGAGTTTGTTAAGCGAATTAGTGCAATTACACGAATTCATGGAGTTTCGCGACTTGTTTCTGGCTTATGAGACATATGGCGCCACACTTTCTGGGAAAGTCAAGTGTGACATTATCTTGGCTTCTCTATCGGCTTCATTCACTGCTCTTCGCATGGAGATCATCAAATCTCAAGTCGACCATACTGATGTGGAAGCTCTTTTCGAAGAGCTACTTGAGGTCGACAATGAGAGGAAAAAGATGGTCATGTGGTCGAGAGAAGTGAAGAAGATATACGATAGAGTAAGGGCAAAAAATGAGGGTGAAATGAGTCATGATTCCGAAAGTGGAAAGGAACCTCCGAGACGGCACAAGAAACAAAATAAGGATGAAGGTATGTCTCTACATGTGACATGGAAAACATATTAGCATCGGTTTAGTCCTTTTTGGATGGATTTGACTGGTGGATACTAATTATGGTTTGTTACATATGTTCCCTTGTAGGCAATGCTACAAAGGAAGGTTGTGGCAGCTTCAAGTTTTGGATTTGGCAAGCATGGTCGGTTGATGCGGTTGCCAATTACTTGAAGACTTCTTTTCTTTATTTTTATCTTGTGGGATTTTGAGACGTTGTTTTGATACATTACTTGTTGGTTTTTTCATTACATTGGTTTTGCCAAGTTTTGGCGGTACATTGTTTTGAATTGTTTATGGATGATTCGGTTTTAACATTTATGTTAATTTTGTTTTAACACTGGTTGTTAAATGTTTTTCATTCATGTGTTGAAGTAATTATCTTAAAAACATGGAATATCTCAAATATGATTAGATAAATGTACAAGTTTTCTTTTTGTTTCTCGCCTCTTTTCACATCTTTATTTAAAACATTATTAAACTATGTCTAGTATCTATAATTCTACCTTATAATTTGAGTATAAATTGGTCTTAGGACCGATTTTGGTGGATCAAATTGGACATAAGGGATATTTGCATGTATTATGGTGCAAATTAGTTGAATTAAGATTGGGATAAGTTGGAATAGTAAAAGTTTCAATAAAGGATTATAAAGGATAAGGTGAAGAAAAGATCATTCTTGAACAATGTTCAAAAATGATAGGAATATTCAAGGAACATCAATAAGCCAAGTAGTAAAAGAATGAATGGTCACAAGTATTCTGCACAAGTTCGTCTTTATTGCAGTGGGAGTGTTTTCAAAAGAGAACACTAAATCATTTTTCATATACATCAAGAAACTAGGTTTCTTAGAAAATGTACATGAGGAAAGTAAACGACCACATAAACATAAAGGTTTGGATGAAATGGTGGAAGTAATTGATACAATTCATGAATTTTATGATTCATGTCAATTCATTGGTTTGCATGGTTCATTATTGGATCCAGATCCTAAATGAAAAGGGCAATGGCAATGGAAAATTAAGGTTAATATGGGAAATATAGAGAAAATGGGTCCATTTTTAATGCTTTGTCGGGATATAAGTTCCCAAAAAGTTATATATTTCATATTAACACTTTTTGTACCTCATAAGTTACAATCCAATATCTGTCTAAAGCCAATGACAATTTTGGCTGGTGATATTAGGATATAACGGTTATGATGGGACAAGTTTGTATCAATTAAAGTACGTTATTTTGAATGCTTGATAGCTTCATGCAGAAATTCGAATAATGGGAACATTTGTGGAATGACATGCACAAAATTAAGTTTTATGGCACATGTCAATAAATGTTACAGTTCTCATCGTAATAAAGATGATAGACGTGATTTTCTTGTACATTATGTGATAATGTTACTAGCTTTGGCAACATTGTGAAAGTATTATCGGAGATAATGATGGTGGTTATCCAGACAGTCTAAGACATATAATTTGAATAATGTGGGATATATCCTTCAGAATAGTATGCATTATTCAAGTATTCTACATAGGTTACTGTTCTGACTAGGTTATCGATATGAGCTATATCGAAAAAGTGTCAGATATTTGTTATTGCTGCGTGCAAGGTAACAAATATAGTTCATTATCGGATTAATGAACATGGATAATCGGGGAGTATGTTGGTACATGAGATGATCCACCTTAATCTATGTGTTCACTTAGAAATGAGAACCATACCTTGGAGAATCTCGGAATAGTAAAATGTTTATGAGAGTTCTTTCATGACAAGCTAAAATTGTAGTGGGAGCTACTAAAGCAGCTGTATAGTTGGACACTTTATTTTGTGAAATGGTAGTAATCTTATTTTGCTAGAAATCACACATTAAATGTGGATTTTCTAGTGTAGAAGCAAAATTTATGGATTTCTCAAGCCAGGAAAACACATAGGAGTACCGATTGGTTTATAACCATAAGGCGATATTGCAGGTATAAAGGAACATTAAAACAAGAATGATAGTATGACGGTTCATTCACTAAGTTAAGTATGCCGGCACCCCTGAAGCACGTGGTGGGCATTGTCTTAGTGATCCTCCCACGGTAAAATCTTTCAGTATAAGTGGGAGAAGATGTGAATATAGTGATGTCATATAGTTTCCAATAGACACATGGGTATACTAAAAGTTTTTACTTTAGTATAAGTGGGAGATTGTTGGGGTTGTTGTATATAGCTAAAGCACAAATGTATTTTAGTATATACGACATGTATTCCACTGGTAACAATCACCTATCTGAATAAATATAATAATAAGAATAAGCCCTATATCTCATGTTTTAGAACAAGTGGATGGCTCGGGTGTCAGGGAGATCACGTAGCGTTCGATAATAATTATGAGATATAAACAGTGTCACAGTCGAGATAGCTTGGGAAAGCTATCTGTTTAGACTGCAACATAACAGTAGTGGCGGGTCTCAGTCGCTAGTTATGTTGGTACGGTGGAATGTATTTACAGGATCGAGTGAGATAAGGTTCTTCTGATACTGACCCTAGCAATAGGTGAAGAACTAGAGATCTCGGCATTTAGAGATGTGATCTTAATCTCGATAGGCTATTAGATATATATGTGTTGTTCACTGTTACTTTGATTTGCAAGATAAGGGTCTATCGCAGCATCCCTGATGACTTGCCTATTGGGTAACATGAGGATGCATAGTATGTCTAATTAGTTGTATCGAGACACCATGTCCGTATTAGGTTGAGAGATATCCCCTCAGGGAGTTCACAAGATTTATTATACCAAGTCATGCATGCTGATTACATTCAGGTATAATAAGGGGTGAACGGGTACTACTTGAGGAAAATAAGATATTAATTACTTATGAGCAGTCAGAGGAGCTCTAATTAATTAATGGATACCGGAGTCATTAAACACGGGGATAACTCTAAATAAAGTATTAGCCCCAATCTACAAATTGGGACAGAGCGGTGATTCAGTTGTGATTCTTTAGTGGAATGCGTCACAACTCTAATGAAATAAATGCCTGGGTTGATCATGGAATTATTTCATTAGGTAAGGTTAAACTCTGTCTGGTACATAGATCCTGGGATGGCCCAAGAGCTCTTCAGGAAAGGAATTCAAGGTATTATTGAGGGATATCAGTTTTGGACTGAAAAGAGACATTATGAGCTTGAGCCCAGTAATGTGGCGCCTACTGTAGTGTACGGGATGCTAGTTTCCTATTGGTGTCTATCTGATCTCAATAATTGCACTCTGGTTAATTATATAATTGTGGAATAAATTAATATCTAATTAATTAAGATTTATTCTTAATTAATGAATTAGATAATTAATTTAATAATTATATATATTATTTTCCTTATAATAATTAATTTTAATTCTAATTATATTTAATTAGAATTTATTCCAGTAATTATTAACTAAACCGGGCTTTATTAATTAAAAGCCCGTGACTTAGTGGACAAGGAAAAGTGGCGCCTCCTCCTCTTATAAATAAGGAGAAGGAGATTCTCAAAACCTAATCTAAGATTAGAGATAAGGGAGACATCATTCTTCAAAGTGCAGAGGGAGTTCCAAGTTCCAAAGTTCCGAGACGCCCACACAGTCGGAGAACTTTGAGGAAAGGGATCACACCCTAGTAATCTAGACCTGTAGATTACTCCATCTACAAAAGAAAGGTATCAGTTCTTGACTCAATGCGTGATGTAATTGCATGTATATCTGATACCACAAATTATCATACCAATTCGAAGATCTAGTGGGGAAAAAGGAACGCTTTCAAGCAATGGTTCCATCACTCAGGTCTTAGTAGCTTGATCTTAATCCCAATAAGCTATTAGACATATGCGAGTTCTTTACTTTTGCTTTGACTAATTCTGTACGGGCCTTGTGAGGTACCTCAATTCCTTATATCTTGGGTAACATGGAGGCACGTATGATGTCTAGTTAATTGTATCGAGACACCGTGTCCATTTAGGTTAAGATATCCTCTTAGGGAGTTCACAATATTTATCTACCAAGTCTTGCAAGCTTAATTAACATCAAGGTATAATAATAAGATTGAACGGGTACTACCTAAGGAAGTATAAGAGGTTAATTAATTGAGAGCAGTCAAATGAGCTCTAATTAATTAACGGATATCAGGATTCTTAAACACGAAGATTGCACTAAGCCAAATACCAGCCCCGATCTACATAATCGGGACAGAGCGGTGAATCAGTTGTAACTCTTTAGTGGAATGAGTTATAGCTCTAATTATGATAAATGCTCTGGGGGAGAGCATAGTAATTATCTAATTAGGTAAGGCCTAACTCTATCTGGTATCTAGGTCCCTGGAGTGGCCCAAACGCCTAAGGATGGATCAGAAATTAAATATTAAGCCCAATAGCTGATTTGGACCAAGAAAGTGACCTTGTGGGCTCAATAAGCCCACAAGTGGCGCCACTTAAGGGGAAACCTTAGGTGGGGCGCCTATTACCTTTAGTTGGGCCAATTTGGGCCAAGACTTGCACTTAAGCCCAATGTGTATGTTAATTAATTATTTAATTAAAGCACACACACGCAATCTATCTCGGGTATAATTATTCGTAATTATAAATAGAGATTAGGTTTTGACCTAATCATAACAATCTATTATTCAACACGCACTTAGAGAAGAGAATCTCTGAGAGTGAGTGAGAGAGGCGGCGGCGACGGTTTTTTCTCCAAGAAGAAATCGAATTGAATTCATTCAACTCAAGTACAAGGCATGATCCAAGATCCGATCTCGATTTCAACGCCCACTCTGTTGTTTGAGCACAAAGAATGGAATATCACTTCAGTAATCTAGACCTCTAGATTACCTTCTCCGAGCTCGAAGGTATATCTCGATTTATATGTGAATTAATTGCATTAATTACAACATCCAATTCAGATCCGAGGCAAAATTGGTTCGCTTTCGATATAGCGATCCCTTCATTATTTGAGCTAATTTATCACATCCCCGCATCGTAACCATATGGATGTTGTTGTACGCATTTTATGCTTTCTAAAAGCTACAGCAGGGCAGGGACTTTTTCTTCCAGCAAATAAAGATTTTGAGCTGCAGGCATATTGTGATGCTGATTTTGGGGGGGGGGGGGGCTGCCCTATGACGAGGGGTTCTACTATAGGTTATTTTATTTTCTTGGGAAGCGCTCCTATATCTTGGCGCACTAAGAAACAATATGTTGTTTCACGCTCTTTCGCGGAGGCGGAATATAGAGCCATGGCGACTACTATGAGTGAAATCTTATGGTTAATATGGTTGCTCAATGATATTGAAGCATCGCAAACCAAGGTGACACCACACCATCTCAACAAGGTGACACCACTCGTCATATTGCAAATAATCCGGTCTTTCATGAACGGACAAAACATGTTGAGATGGATTGTTACTTTGTTCGAGAATGAGTTGAATCTAATGAAATCTCACCGCAAAAGATTTCTACAGAGCATCAAGTTGCAGATTTATTTACCAAAGCCTTAGGAGCAGCACGTTTTCTCTACCTTGTTGGCAAGTTGGGCATTTGTAACCTTCATGCGCCAACTTGAGGGGGAGTGAAAGATTTGATGATCTCTCATTGATATAACTTTCCATATTTTCCCTATATAATCTCTCCCTTTAGTTAGCATATATTTTGTAGTGATAGAAATCCCGTAATTAGCTCTCAATCAATAGGGTTAATTGTATTCTTGAGTTGTATATATTTGTTTCCCTAACTTACGAATAAAGCATAACAACAATTCAGAGCTCTACTTGCATGGTTTTCTTCAGACTTAAATTTTTCTACTTTTTTTTTTCATCATTTCATTTGTTATGCAGATCGGCAGTTATACTAGGAGATTTTGTCTAAATTAATAAGCGATGCCCATCCCTATTAGTATCAACAATGTATTTTACTGTGAAAATAAACAAATAGTTTTATTTCCACCATATTATTATTCATCCACAAATTATACATCTTCATATATTTATATACATTGAAATTTCAAATCTACTTTGTCATAAACCTTTTTTTTTTCTTCTTTATTACATGCTAGAATTTAGACAAATTATATTATGGGAGAAATTGCCAAATATCCACTTTTATTTAAAAAAATCAACATCTACCCACCCTTTTAATTTACACAAAAACTACCCAAATTTTGTCTTTTAGTGCACATGAGTATTTTCTTTTTCCTTAAATACCATTCTTTTGTTTTACCCTCTTCTCTCCCCTCTCTTCCCTTTTATTCTTTCTTTTTTCTTTCTATTTTTTTTCCTTTGTTTTTCATTTGTTTTTTTTAGTTTTTTAGTTTTTTAATTTTTTATTTTCGTTTATTTTTTTATTTTTGTTTTTTTTATCAAGCATTTTTTTTCAAGCCTTTTTTTTTTGCTTTTTGCTTTTTCTTTTTTCATTTTTTTCTTTTTTTTTCCAAGAATTTTTATTTTTTATTATTTTTTTCAGTTTTTTTTTTAATTTTTGTTTTTATATTTTTTAATTTCCTTTTTTTTTTCTTTTTTTCCTTTTTCCTTTTAAGCCTTTTCTTATTATTTTTTATTTTTTATTTTTTTAATTTTTGTTCCTTTTATTTTTTTGTGCTTTTTTCAGTCTTTTTTATTATTTTTTAATTTTTTTGTATGAACATGAAAGTGGTACGAGGTACGAAATGTCAAATTCGTAATAAAAATTATGTAAGAACATGGAAGTGGTATGAGGTATGAAGATGGAACATGTACGACATGTGTAATTCGTACAAAAAATAAGACGAATTGCGGTACGAACAAGTACAAATACGAATATTCGTACATAGCAGTAGCACAAACATTTGTTTACAAAATATTTTCTAGAAGGGGTACGAAATGTTATATTCGTACCAAGAATCGGGCTAAGAATTTCATAATAATATAAGTATGTCATGATTGGTACAAATAAATAGTACGAATTACATAAGTAAGTGTGGAGTTATTAGTACGAATATGATCAATTTGTACCAATTACCTAAAATATAGTACGAATTACATAAGTAAGTATGAAGTTATTAGTACGAATATTGGTTAATTCGTACCATGTACTTATGATATATTACGAATTACGCTTGTTTTGTAGAGATTTGTGCTGCTTCTGAAGATATACACCAATCCATCAAAAAATGAAAACAAAAAAGTGCAAATAACAGAATTGAAAACCGAGTACAAAAATAACAAACTTAAAAAAATCTCAACCCACACAAATCATGAATAAGTTAGTATATAATTATTGGTACAAATATGAATCAATTTGTACCGCTTACCTATATCATAGTACGAATTATATAAGTTATTCTATAATTATCAGTACGAATAGGGTTCAATTCGTACCGATTACCTTGCCTGCATCTCCTCTACTACCAGTCCACCACTCACAGTCAATTAAACAAATACTTTGTATGCGTCTTTCCTAGAGGCACTTCCAAACATTTACCATTTACCATTATTGGTACATGATCGCTCTACTTTTTAAGGTAGAGAGAGAGCAATGATAATAGATGTATTACAATCGAGTCGAATCCACAAGGAATGTTAGGGCGTATGAATTTCAACTAGTAACCTAGTTACCTAATTACTATCCAAGCTACCAACTAACATGTTTTTGTGTTTTTGATTGATTAATGAAAATGAAAGTAAGTAACAAAATTAGAACTCAACTAAACAATCAACAAGTATGCAAATAACGAGAATTCAATAAGAAAATGAAAGTGACTCCAATTATACTTCAACTAGGTTTAAGTGATAGGGATGTAGGACTTTAACTAGAATTAGCCATTTTAATCCAATTTCATGTGAGAAACCTCCTAAGTATGATTCACTCAACTCTCATTGCAATGAAATCAAGTAGATTAATGAAAGGCTTAACTCCTACTAAGATATCAAGCAATCCATTAACTCCTAATAGCTTATGGAGTTCTTTAGCCCTACTATCTCTAGCATGTAAATCTCTTGTTTCCTAGCATCTAATCTAAGCCTCCCAAGCATTAGATCAAACACTTGATATACAACTATGGTGATCAAGCACAATTACATAATAAAACATAGCCCCAAGAGAAATGAACATGAAAGAAGGTAAATTCATAGATCAAGCCTAATCCCATCACTTATTCCTAATCTACATATAATTGGAATCACAAAGAGATCTAGCTAGACATGATTAGGGAAATTAAACCATAAGAATGCATAAAACCATAATCAAAAGATAGAGAATTCAAAGTAGAACAAAATAGTGGAAGGATCTTCAAATCTTCAAAGTAAATCTCCAACAATTAATAAAAATACCAAAGTAGAAAGAGGGAATTGTTTCTAGGGTTTTAATATGAATATTCAAGCAAAAGATACCTAATTGGGGAAGATTTGGGGGTTAAATATATAAAAAATAAGTTTTGGGACAAGTTGGACCGAGTTTGGACGTGCCAAACTTGATCATAAGTGAAGATGTCGCCAAACCGGCGGTCTAGGGGAAAGGAGAACCGGCGGTCTGTCAGAGTGGCCAGCGGTCTGTCAGACCGCCGTGACAGACCGCCGAAGATGTTGTTTGCGGCGGCGGTTTGGAGAGGTTGGCCGGCGGTCTGTCAGACCGCCGGTCTTCCTTGCTTTGACCGGGTCCACTCCTCTTTGCTTCCTTCTTCTGGTTTTCTTTGTTTTTCGTCCGAGCCGACTTTCTAACTTGAATTTCTACCTTTTTAAGCTTGTTTCTTCCTCGTTTCCGGCCGTCGATCCTTAGCTACTTGAATGTTCTTCCGAATTCCTACAAAAGTAGATCGAAAACCGAGAGAAAACGAGAAAGGTCTAAAGAATGCTACAAGTTAAGAAACCATAGCAATTCTAGCAATTAAGCACCTTATTTGAGCCTCAAACACATAGAAAATACACTCAACATGCACATAAAATACGTGTTAATCAGTACACATAAATAACAACTTTAAATAAAAAAAAATTATATATCAAGATCGTTTAATAACCAATCTCCAAAAACTATATTCGAAAAGCAATCTCCAAACACCAATCTCCAAGCACCAAAACCTAAATAATTTTACAGAACATCAAAATTAAACTATATGCAAAATTGCAAAGCATGTTCAACTCGTATTTTAGTTCCATTATAGCTTTTACTTAGGGCTTAAGACTAGGTATGCATATATAGAATCAAATCATACACGTAAAAAAATCTTTCACCAATGGAAAATCACCAACAATGGAAAATTCTGCCATTAGAGAGTCGAAATCAAGCTACTGCTGCTAAAAAGAAAAAAAGAAAAAAAAGAAATCCAATTTGAAAATAGAGTATAGAGAATTCCGCTCCGGCGCTAGGATTGATAATCGAGGATCCGAAATCCAGACCTGAAATATTCACAAAGGAGATTAATCTCCCAAATTCGAAAGAGAAGGAGAAGAAGAAGAAGGCAGCGGAAGGTGAGTTCGTTGATAGTTATTTCCAGTCTCAATTAAGAAAATCTACAAGTTCAGCACAACCAACTTCATCGGACGACCATTGCCGGTGCTCCGCTGTCATCGGCGGCGTTGGTGGTGAAGAATCGAAAGGGGGTGAGGACTAGTGGCGGTGGTGGTGACTTTTGGGGAGATCTTTGCTTCTCAAATCCAAATTTGCGTGAATGAGAGGAAGATAATAAATTGGTAGAGAAAAAAGAGAGAATGAGAAATAAGGAAATAAGGAAAGGGTAACTTAGTCCCATTTGTAAAAATTGGATATTTAGGCTGCGTTCGGTAAGGGAGATGAAGCAGGATATGATTAATCATCCTACCTCATCTGTCTGTTTGGTACCTTAAAGCCCTAAACCTCCCAGCCCTGGATAAATTGATGGCCCGTTGTTATTACACGTTTTTGGCTTCTTAAATAAACCCACCTCTGAGGTGAGATGAGCAACACAGTAACCCATCTTATTATTTTTCTTTCTATTTTTCCCTTTTTTATTTCTGCAATCCTCCATAATTTTTGTAGCTCCCCGCCACCACTCTCACCATGTGCCCCTCCTGCGAGCGCGTTGCCACCGCCGCACCACCCACCGTCACCGTCGTTGTCGGCAGATGTTTGTGGCGGTGGTCTTCTTCTAGGGGTATAGGATGCAACATGAACCAATTTTATACAAATTTTTTATTTTGCTTCTATTTTTGAGTTCACCCATCAACGTTTACAGAACAGGGAAAAGGACGAAGAATAGGGAAAAAAAGGGAAAAAAAGGAAAAAAGAAAAGAAGAGGAAGAAGAATTAGAGCAGTTGTGCGAAGAAGAAGATGAAGAATGGGGAGAAGAGAGAGAGAGAAGAGAGGGTGGGGTGTGGGCGTGAGTTAGTAGTACTATGCAGAGTTTTTTTTTTTTCATTTTGTATTTTTTTATTAATTAGATTACAGAACATAAAAAAAAATAGATTACAAAATTAAAAAAATCGATATATGTAAATAAAGAAATTAAAGTACAGTAGTTTACATACTACAAAAAAATAGATAAAAGATGTAAGGTTATTTTTGTAATTTACAATTTAATCTTGAGTCTTATATATTGTACCAAACACTTATTTAACTTATCTTACATTTTTGTTTAACTCTACCAAACACAAAAATAGATTAACTAACCTACCACTATTCATATGACTCATCCTATGTTTATTAATCATGTTACATTCTAACACACTTACCGAACGCAGCCTTAGAGTGTAGATTAAAATGAGTAGGTATATGTTATTTTTTTAAATGAAAGTGAGTATTTGATCCTAATACCTCTAATACCTCTTATATTATACCCATATGGTGAGTTAGATGTAGCATTGACTTGGCAAAGTAGGAAAGTAAACCTAATATATGCATTTCTATACCTAATGCTATGATATTCATATAATACATTAATTACGATAGGAAAAAAATCAGTACGAGTTTAATAAGGAAGGTACTATATTTAAGTAGATCCATATATTCTATCTTATAATTAAGCTCAATTACTTTTTTTTTAATTTATTTTATTTTATTTTTTAAAAAAAGGATCTCCCATTTTCCCCAATTAAGCTCAATTACTTTAAAAGAAATAATTGAGTTCGATTATAATAAAGTTCAAGGATCTAGATAAAAATTTGAGGACCCAATTAAAAATATTTTAAAGTTCAATAATCTAATTAAACAATTCCCTTTCAAAAAAAAAAATAATAAATAAATCTAATTGAACAAAACGAAATATTTTATTTGTCGTGTTCTAATTTAAGGTAAGTCATCCTATAGTTTTTTGTCTTTTTGATTATCCCATATAACCTATAAATAGAAAAATCAATTTAAACATTTTAATAAAAAATTGATAAATAAGAAAATGAGATATTCAAACCGTCAAATTGCAGCTCGTTCCCACTGCAAATTCTCATTCCATCCAAAGATTTTGCACAAAGTAATCATATGAAATTTTGAATGTGAACTGAGAAGATTCCATTTCCTCCTCCTCCTCTCTCTCTCTCTCTCATGTATTTTTTAAAATAATGATTCAGCGCACAGTGCAAAGTAAGAGTTGAAGAAAGGGAGTTCAACAACAACTCCTCATAAAAGTCAAGAAAGCCAATCCGCATTAATCACAATAAAATATACATCCGCCAGCGAGAATTTGGTCTGCTTTTTTTGCGAAGAAAAATTCAATATTTTACTGTTTAAAGACAGAACCCACAACGAAAAAGATGGCTGCTGCGCTCATCCTCATCACTATCACCAACAATTTTCATCTATGTAGCTATCCATCCATGGAGAATAGGTCAACTCTGCCCGTGTTTCCTGCCCTCTCTGCCCCTTCTTATTCTCTCTCTCTAGATTTCAAACCCCTTTTCCCCTGCTCGCAAGAAACACCTGCAGCAGCTCCCGTTATGTATTCTCGTACGTGTTTTTGTCCTCACTTTTAATTCTTAAGGTATTTTTATGTGTAAAAATGCCATCTTTTTTTTTTGGGTTGTCAGTTAGTTTATGTTATCTTCGAGTATATTGGTGTTTCATTTTCTGTCTTTTGCTATGTGATTATGTATGATTGTGTTTAGAATTTGAGTTTTTTTTCTTGAAATGTCTGTGTTTTGGTTTTGTCTGTTCTTGGTTTAGCTTCTTTCATCTTCCAATACGGTATCTTTTTTATTTTTACTGTTTGAAAATTTTAAGTTTATTGGTTGATAGGAGAGATAGGGATTGAGTTACAAGTATTGTTTTCTCTTGTGATTGTTTCAGGTTGGAGGTAGCTGTTTATAGATTATTGAAAATATTCAGTGAATGGCGATTTTCGGGGTGGCCGGGCTAAGAACATGGAATGTTAGGTTGATTTTGGTTACGTGTCTATGCTGGAATTTCTTGTTTATTGGTGCTGATGGCCAACGCACAGATCCAAATGAAGGTCTCTCTCTCTCTCTCTCTCTCTCTCTCTGTATTTTTCATTGTGATGAGGGAAAATCTGCAACTGCTACCTTTGAACATTGTTCTATAGTTAATTTGAGATTGAGCATGACTATAGCATCAAATGTCTTGTGATGGAGTAGAATCATATGATGCTTTATATGTATTTTTACAGTTGGGATTGTGATAGACTGTTAATGGTGTTTTGCAGTGAATGCATTAAAAGCTATAAGGGAAAGTTTGAACGATCCATTCAAAAATCTTGCCCTTTGGGATAGGGGGGATCCGTGCCTCTCAAATTGGACCGGAATTATCTGCCATAACAGAACTCTTGATGATGGTCAATTTCATGTTAGCGAAGTGTATGATTTCGTTCCTTTGGGATTTAGACTTGTTATTCTAGTTTTGGAATGTAAAAGCGTGCCTAGAAACAATTCTGATGCATTTGTCCTGATTATGTTTCCACTTCAGATATGGAGAATTGCGTCTTTCTAATATGGTTTACATTGTCGTGTCACACTTCTTTCAGCATTTAAAGATAATTGAGACGAAATGACTTCCTTGGTCTACATAGAAATGATGTGTCGATATAATCTGTCAACTGAACTTTCTTAGAACAGCTGCTAAATTTACACTGGATACAACAAAACACTTAAAATTTTAATTAGCTGCTAAATATTATGTCATTGTGTATAGGTCTTTCACAGAATGGGAGCTTAGTTTCTCCTGAAGTTCAGTTTAAGGCTGCCATTCTTTCGCCTTTTACTATCACTTCTTACTTTGCTCGAGATTTCTTAAACAGAGTAGTTGTCGATTGTATGTGAAATAATGCCTTCTCTATTTTACTTTTCTCAACAGGTTGCTTTTAGGTAAGAACCTGACTGGAAGTTTATCTCCGGAAATTGGCCGTTTATCTTATTTGAGGATATTGTGAGTAACTTATTTAACATTCATGTTCTAGTAAATGGATTCAAGATTGCTATATGATCTGTTCATTTTTGGTGGCTTTGCCACCTTTGTAATTGATCACAGTTCTTGTTTTTGGCAGGGATTTTATGTGGAACAACATTACCGGTAGTATACCAAAGGAAATAGGCAACATTACGACGTTAGAATTGCTGTGAGTAGAAAACCTGCACTATATTCAATATTTCTCCATTGCCATGTTTTCTCTAAGATGCTTGCATTCTATAGAGTTTGAAAATATGTTGCAGACATACAGAATGTCAAAATACACGAAAGAAAGCAAATACAGTTGAGTGCTCAACTATATCGCATAATGCACCATGCAGCATAAAGATATTGTCATGGACTCAACTAAATGAATGACAGAAAGCTAGTAGATAGAGTGCTCAACCAAATCGTAAAAATACATCATATAGCATAAAGAATAATCACTCTATGTATTTTGAGTTTCCGACAGATGGTTTTCTTAAGGTGCATCTGATTCTGCTTTGCTTACCTACAGTTTCTTTTGTCTGGTCACAGGCTTTTAAATGGAAATCGCCTCACGGGTTCTTTACCGGACGAGTTAGGTAACCTCGTGAACTTGGACAGAATTCAAATCGACCAAAACTTCATATCAGGACCAGTACCTTCGTCATTTGCTAACTTGGACAAAGCAAAACACTTGTAAATGTTTTTCTTTCTATTTGTTTCTGACATATTGAAACTAATTTTGTTATTGGCCTTACCATTGCCATCTAATTCATTGTTTGCTACTGCGAGCAGCCACATGAACAATAATTCACTCAGTGGCCAAATTCCTCCAGAGCTTTCTCGACTTCCTAATCTTGTTCATCTGTGAGTTGAACATTCTTAATTTTGCTTGGCATGGATTTTTGAAGGTATGATTATAGTTAATCATTTGATGTTTCTACAGGTTGCTCGACAATAACAACTTGTCTGGACCTCTTCCTCCAGAACTGTCTGAAATACCAAACTTGCTTATACTGTATGTACTATTTTTCATCTTTCAATATATTTGTTTTATTTAGTGCTCTATATTCATTATTCACCTTCCATCTATTGATAATAGAAATCTCAAGTAATCTTTTCCATTGAGCTGAAAATCTAAAAATTTCACCAATACTGTCTCCGTATATTTTATCTGGCCCGTTTCTATGAATAGCAGCTTATTGATCCTTATTTTCTCCATTGGCTTTGTTGTTCGTCCTACCTTGATCACCTTTGGGTGCTATTACTAAAAAATTATTCACCAATACTGTCTGGCTTCTTTGTTTTTCTTGTTTCATTATACATGATGTTTTGATATAGAAAAACCAAGGTTCTTGCAATTTGATGCCTCTCACTTGTTTTCTTTTCTGTTTCCAGCCAACTTGATAACAACAACTTTGGTGGGAGTACTATACCATCTTCATATGGGAACATATCCACACTGTTGAAGCTGTAAGCAGTTTCAATCTTGTTTTCTTCTTTAAATTCTTAATTCATTTCAATCTACAGTAAATTGAGTTTCAGAAGTGTTTCGAGAGATTATGTTCTTAATGGTTTGATTTGGTTGGATCATCAGGAGTCTCAGGAACTGCAGTTTACGAGGAACACTTCCTGATTGGAGCAATTCTCCGCACATTGCTTTCATGTAAGTAAACACAAACATTTTTCTTTATGGTGGTGCCCTTCATCATATCAATTATTTCTCTTGATTAGTTTGCTCATCCCTAGTTCTATTTATTTACTTACGTTTCTCGTGACCCTTAATGGGATCTCTGGCTTCAGAGATTTGAGCTTGAATCAGCTTACTGGATCCATACCAGCAGGTCCACTCTCGAGAAATATCACAACTATGTAAGCACCCATTTTTTGACTTAGCTATAATACTTTTGGCTTTTTATCAAGCCGACATTTTCAATTTTCACTTCTCTAACGTTAACACTCTAATATGTCCTGTAGCGATCTGTCGAGCAACAGGCTGACTGGAACTATTACTGGTAGCTTTTCAGGGCTCCCGCTTTTGCAGAAACTGTGAGCAATCATCGACTTTCTATAAATGCTGTGTTTTTAGTAGAATTTAGAATGTGACGAGTCTTAGTTTAGGTTCTTGATGTAAGTAAATTCGATTTTTTTCTCCTTGCAGGTCCGTTGCAAATAATTTGTTGAACGGTTCTATTCCATCAGGCATCTGGCAAAACAGGACTTTGAATTCAACTGAGAAAGTCCTTCTGTAAGCTAGCAAAATGAAAGAATTCATCTTGTTATTGTAATTTTATTAGTAGTGGTTGATTAACCTCTAACATGAACTTTGCAGGGATTTTGGGTTCAATTCATTCACAAATATAAGTGGCAACCTTCCCTCCCACCCCAATATCACCATCGGGTTCGTTGTTTTATCCATGATTTTTTTTTTTCTTTTTTTCTTTTTCCCCCTCGATCGTTTTCTCGAACATTTCAAGATTTTCCTCCCACTCTTCAGGCTTCAAGAAAATCCAGCTTGCTCAATTAACAACCTGAATCAGTACTGTGGGCCCCACGACGAGAGCTTCAGCAATATCTTGAATACTACAAATCACTACGGCTGTCCTATTCTATCATGCCCGGAGGATTACGAATACGCCCCTCCGACGCCTACGGCTCCTTGCATTTGCATGGTTCCCATTTTTGTTGGATATCGGTTGAAGAGTCCGGGATTCTCTGATTTTCTCCCATATGTTGAGACTTTCAAGGAGTACCTGAGCTCTGGTCTTCGACTGAATACGTCTCAGCTCGAGATCGGGACAGCAGAATGGCAAGAAGGCCCTCGTATACAAATGAACCTAAAGATATTCCCATCGAATACTACTAGTCGGTTATTCAATAGGAGCGAGGTTTTCTGGATTCGTGAAATGTTTAGTAGATGGGGAATTATTGATAGTCAAGTGTTCGGACCTTACGAATTTCTTAGTTTCACACTTCCACCACCTTATGGTGAAGGTACGTCGCATAAGCAGGATTCACTCAAACTGGAAAGCAGTAATTGAAGCCACATTTCTGTTTCAAGATAAATTTGCAGATTTTTAAATCAAATTTGATGCAATCTTTTGCCTTATAATAAGATAAAGCAGCATTTGATTTCTAGTTGTATTGCAGTAATTCCCAGAGGTAATTCCAGTTTAAGCAAGGGAGCACTAGCCGGTGTTATACTTGGAACTATAGCTGGATCGGTTACCTTATCTGCTATCATTTCGCTCCTTATCTTGAGACGCCACAACAAAAAACGGCACGCTTCCTCAAGGAGACGTCCATGTGAGTGCCTTGCCATTTCTTGCTTTCACTATTTTCATGTCGAGCTAGAAGAATGTTTGCTAATTCTGAACTTGATTATCTCTCTTATGGTTCCTGCGTCTTCCTTTTGCATTTTACTTTGACTTATGATACTTGCTGAATTTCCAATTCTACGCTCGTTGTTTGGCTCTTTAAGTCGACATAATTCAACTGCCTCGATCAATATCTGAAAAATGTTCTCTACATTATGTTACAGCGACAAGGATCTCCATCAGAATCGATGGTGTGAAGGACTTCACATACAGTGAACTAGCACGGGCAACGAATAATTTTGATGCTTCGACTGTGGTGGGTTCCGGAGGCTACGGAAAAGTCCATAGAGGCATTCTAGCCAATGGAACCGTTGTGGCCATAAAACGAGCTGAAGATGGATCATTGCAAGGAGAGAAGGAGTTTCTTACAGAAATAGAACTTTTGTCAAGATGTCACCATAGGAATCTAGTATCCTTGACTGGATATTGCGATGAAGAAGGCGAACAAGTACGTAATTTCACATGTTCAAGGCTACCATATCATTCGAGGTCTTCAAGAAAATTATAGAGCGTTTCCAAATCTTTGATTCTTTCCTATTATTGCAGATGTTGGTGTATGAATTCATGCCTAATGGTACCCTAAGGGATCACTTATCAAGTAAGTTCTTGAAACCATCTATCTCTCTCTCTCTTTCTCTCCCTCTCTCTAGACAATACTGTATGTTGATGACCATGGTGATGCAGGCATGGCCAAAATGCCTCTGACTTTTTCTAGGAGGGTGAAAATCGCGTTGGGTTCGGCTCGTGGCATACTTTATCTTCATACAGAAGCTAATCCTCCTATATTTCATCGCGATATCAAAGCCACAAACATACTACTCGACTCCAAATTTACTGCAAAAGTCGCTGATTTCGGACTGTCCCGTCTAGCTCCAGTTCCTGAGATCGAAGGAGGCATTCCCTCTCATGTATCGACTGTGGTCAAAGGGACACCAGTGAGAAATTCTTTCATGCCTCCCAAAATTTCATTCTCTTATAAAAAAAAAAGAAAGAAAGAAAGTTAAGTCTCTGTACAAAATTTCTGATAAAGAACTGTTTCTTGAAGGGATACCTCGACCCCGAGTATTTTTTGACACATAAGCTGACAGACAAGAGCGACGTTTATAGCCTCGGAGTCGTGTTTCTGGAGATGCTGACCGGGATGCACCCGATTTCGCATGGCAAAAACATCGTCCGCGAGGTACTTCCTTGTGGTTTTTAATTAGTATTTTGTGTGAAGTATTTGTTTTTGTACTAGAATGGTGCTTGATTTGCAACTCTAGGTAAACATTGCGTATCGATCGGGTATGATCTTCTCGATCATCGACGAGCGGATGGGATCGTACCCTTCCGAATGCGTCGAGAAGTTCGTAAACCTAGCTCTCAAATGCTGCCAAGAGAACACCGATTCGAGGCCTTCGATGGCCGAAGTCTATCGAGAACTCGAGAACATATGGCTCATGATGCCGGAATCCGACACCAACTTCTCCGAATCCTTGGCTAGTGACTCCGGAAAAATCCCGACGACTCCAAGTTCGTCGTCGTCGACAAGGAATCCGTACGTATCGCAAGATGTCTCGGGGAGCGATCTCGTGAGCGGAGTTGTTCCCACCATTGCACCGAGATGATAAGAGACATGCCGCAGATGTGATTCCGACTTAGTTTTGTATAGTTTTTTTTTTTTCTATCTAAAATGACGAGAGAATCTGCCGCCGCTACCTTAAAAACTATAATTATATTTGTACAATGCTTGCAATTTAGAGGGGTTTCTTAGTTAGGTTTGTTGCTTTAGGATTTAGGAAAGGATACGCATTTTGCCTTATAATGGATTGTTATTATTGTTCAATAGCCATTAATTTGACAATTTCCTTCAATTTTTATTCTCTATAATTACCATTACTATCCCACTTAATGGTATTCAATGTCTCTTATTTGGGAATATTAGATTATTTTTTAATATATGATAAAAGAATATTAGAGGGAGCTTCCTTAAAAGTATAGATCGACAAATTAATTTGCCACTTGATTGTTCTTTAAAATCTTCTCCTCTCATCCAAGTGATTGGGGGTTCGAGTCACTCCGGATGTGTATGTAAATGTGTTATGTTTGTCTAATAAAAAAAAAAATGTTACTGTATATATATTGTATACTCCTTCCGTTTTTTTAAGTATCCCCATGATCAAATTACACATACCAAAAAATATAAAAATTACATTTTAACCTTATTTATTATTCTTTTTTTTCTGAGCACCAACTTATATATAACATTAATTACATGGGTAAATGAAAAACTTAGCTATTTTACCATCAAATTTTGAAATAGGAGACTTAAAAACAAACAACAAAAATAGCAAGTAGAACACTTAAAAAAAAACAGTATCTTTTAAGATTAAGGATTATTCTTTATTGGTGGTGTGACTGAAAAAGCTTAGTTAGATTTATTTTGTAATAAGTTACTGTATTAGTAATTTCTACTGGCTTTGCAATATTTTGATTTTTTCAGTACAGTACCTTATTTATAATTCCCAAAAACTATTTTCAATTTTTCATCATTTGCATGGAGCATATCATTCCACGGTTAGAATTTTAAATATTTTACAAAATATATTACTTGTGCCCGAATTAACCAACATAACTCGTTAGCAACAAATGGTAATTTTTATAACACAAATACCGAATAATTATATGACTCGACTCAATTATTTAAAAAAATAAATTATATAGATAAAAAAAAATTGCATGTATCTGCCTTTTAGTACATCGTAAAAATACACAATGCTTAAGAAAAAACAAGAACTTTTCGTCATTGTACTTTGATTATATCGATCTACACAATGAACTTAATTTTTTTTATTACTTCGAAACTAAGAGAAACCTCACACAGTCACGCACTAATCACCCCCCATCTTTATGGAGTTTTATAATGTTTGTCTCCACAAAAAATAATTAAAACAATTAATTATATAAAGAAAATGCGACTTCCTAGAAATTTAATTTTGACGTAATCCGAAGTGATTTTTTGCAGCTGATTGGTTGATTATGTGGCAAATTATCTTCTTTTGTTTGTTCTTTTCATATTCAATTGGATAAAATACAAATTACAGAAAAGAAAAAATAAAATGAAAAAAGAATATGAATATGAATATTATATATTTTCATTAAACTAATCTTATTGCCATCACTTGATATCCGTTTTAATCATATATAGTAAAAATAAGAATGTCATAATTTATCATTCTAATATTCAGATAATATGAATATTATATATTTTGTATCTCACTATATATATAAATTAAAAGAAAAAATTTGGGCATGATTAGAAACTAAAACGGGCCTAGCTTTTAGGAAGACCAGAATCAATACTAATGAAAATGAAATATATATATATAGAGAGAGTTTGGTTTATATAGATTTAAATCTCAGTGTGAGAAGTGCGAATTATGCTTAAAGCTATACAAAATTATGTTTATAGTGCATTTTGTGCTTATAAGCATAAAATAAGCCATAAGCACAATTATGTACCATAAGTATAATTTTGTACAGCTGCAAGTATGATTTTGTATAGCTTTAAGCATAATTCGCACTTCTCATACTAGGATTTATTTATATATGAACTCTTCCATATATATATATATATATATAGTCCGTAACTCTTTTTATATAGTATATAAACAAAATTGCTTAAAAGACTAACAAGAAACAGAACCTGCTACTCACAGTCATTATAAAATTAATTAATATAGATTAGCATCGTAATGTGGAGAAGTGTGTGAATAATTAATTAGATAGACCACCACTACCAACTCAGCCCACATTCAACGCAGGATAAATAGAATAATTTTAGAAATTTAATTGTTTAATTAATTTAAGCTTCAAGTTCCAATACAATTTAGGCTGTCAAAATCCAATTTTGGCCTTATTAATCGTGAGAAATAAACTAAAACAAAAAAGAAACTTGTTTGCTACATAATTGATCTGTAATATATTTCACGAACAGGATTTATTTAATAATTGAGAATTCAAAAAATAATAATAATAAAAAATAAATCTATACTGCTGTATGTAACATTAAAAAAATATATAAGACCGGTCACCGGCCGGTGTTTAGTTTTGAGATTTGTAATTTGTTGGTAGTTTTATTTCAAGATTAATGTTGAATATGACTAGATCAATTCAAATATTTTGACCGTATTTAAAATTAAATTGGATATACTAATTAGAAAGGTTGAGATAAATAGTATTCCATATATACCACGAGGTTTACCGATTAAAGATTTTTGATTTTGCAAATGCTCTTACCTGATAAAGTAAACAAAACACTTTACGAGGGTGGATTGACCAAATAATTAAGCCAATAATAATATACCTTCACTAACATGCGCAGTATTTATTTTGGTATAATATTATAAAATGCAAAATTAACATAATAATAAAAAAAAATACTCCTTATAATTATGGAACAAGGTGCTTGAGTGGTGTGGGACGACGTGGGCAGAGCCTAGGGGTGTTACTGCTCATCAACATTGCTTATCTCACCTCTTCGGTCCAGGTAAATGGCGTAAGAGGCAAGGAGGATTGTGGGCTTGTGTGATTTGGGTTTTGTGGAAATGGCGCAACTCGGTGTTATACGATGGGAAGAAATGGGAGTTCAAAAAGATCGAGGAAGAAATTAAATGTAGATTTTGAAGTTGATGCTTGGTTAGAGGAGAGAGAGAGTCTGATACTAGTTTCGTAGTGTGGTAAAAAAATAGGTTATGTGATTATTGGATTGTATCTTGAAGTTTTATCGGTTTGGCACTCCTTGTACCGCTGTATATCAATTAAATTATCCTTTTTTCCAATTAAAAAGAAAAAGAAAAAGATTGCATCCGTAATATTCCATCAATTTTATGCAAACACAAAGTAAATCGATTTTAATTCTTACATATTATTATAAATCTAAAAATTTATTGTAGTATAAAAGAGCAATTAAAAGATCCATTAATAAATCTTGGGCAAGAAAAGTGAAATTCAAGAAACTATCAGCATTTGACAAAATAAATAAAATGTAACAAATTAAAATAATAGGTGAAGAAAGAGTAGGTCGTTGAGAATGATCTACAGCCAATAATTATATGTCAAAATGAGGAACAAAATCATAACCCTTATTCAGATTACAGAATAAAAAAATAAAATAAAAAGAAAAGAACATCTACTTATAAATTGAAGAAATTAACTGAGTGGATATATACATCAAGAAATATATATTAATTGTACCAAAAATCCTAGTCCAAAGCAATATATAGTGATCTTCTTCTTCTTCTTCTTCTGTTCTGAGTGTGGCATTAATTTCTGGCGGAGAACTGCAGAACAAGTTTAATTAATTAAATAAATAAAATAGTAATATAATTAAGTAGTTAAGTGAAAAAAAGGGAGCTCCCTTCAGTCCAAGCACAGAAAAGAAAGGGGTGAAATTTGACTCCTGCATCATTTAAGCATTCGTAATAAACGAATTTATAATAATATATTACGTTTGCGTGAATGAGTCAGCAGCAAATTCTAACCATTTTCGCCTATCCATGACTGGACTGAAGGAAGCTCCCTCACCCTCACTATATGTATATATACATATACATATATATATAACAAAAAAAAAACTGTATAGTATTTATTAATTAATCAAGACAACAATTAATTAAGTGCAAATTAACCCTTCAAAATAACCAATAAATTAAAAAAGAAAAGGAAAAAAGAACTGATTTAATTCATGTGTTCTAATTATGAATTGGTTCATGTAGTTTGTACAAATTTCCCATCATTTTATGGCTACCAATTAGTATTAGACTTCCCCAAACCTTCATATTAGAAAACTTCGAGATCACTATTAACTTTTTGAAGAAAACCCTAGCTAGAGGTGAAAAGAAGAAGGAAACCATTTTTAAATATTAATTTAACATATACTGTATATATATAGCAGAACTGCAGAAGAAAGTACAGAAATTGTGTTTCCCTAGGAAGGAAAATTCCTTGCATGAACCCTAACCCTAATCCTAATAAAACATTAATCAGCAATTAAGAACAGAAAGGGCAGAGCAGATCCACACTATACAAACACACAGAGAGAAGCAGAACAAATAATAAGAGGAAGAAACAGTAGAAGAAGTTGAGCACAAGCAATAAATCAAATATAGACAAATCAATCAATCTCTCAACAGTGGCAAGATCAAAAATTGATGTTGCTATGTGGGAAATCAATCAAATCATATGCTATATATACACACATAATAAGGAGAGTCGTTTTCTTCATACATATATATATACATAGGTAAGAAAATGGGTAAAGCGATCAGAAAAATCTCTACAAAATCTGCTTAGATAAATAAAACTGGTAGTGTGCGCAGGAATGCGAAAAGGAAAGAATATGATCTCTGTGTGTGTTGTGTGTGTGTGTGTGTGTGTGTGTGAGAGAGAGAGAGAGAGAGAGAGGTAATGGGGTTTTTGTAGAAGTGAAGTCGTAGTTCTTAAACAAGCAGCGGAGAGGATTGTAGGGTTCAAGAATGCAGAAAGTCTGGTGATGGGACACCACTATATATATTTTATATAATCTTATATCCATTAATTCTTACAGTACATAATTAATCAAAACGGGAATTAATTTAAATTGATTGTGTATTTAAGGCAAGGAGAGATCTTATCGAAACGTTTATAAGTACTTACCAAAAGGCGTTTATCATGGAAATAATAAAATTTCCAGTTAATTGAGATTATTTATATATAAATTTGAATTATTTCACTAATAAATAGTGTTCGGCTTAGTCATACAATATATATTTCTGAAAATACGAACAAATCATGAATTTTAGACAATTATATCTAAACTTATCGATGGGAAAACCTGATTGGTTCGACAAAAGAACCAAACTGGCCAATCGAAATATTGAGAATTCTTTTAGACTTTAGTATGCTTTTATCAGTTCATATGCTTTTGCTACGGCGATTAACATTCGATGAACGTATTATATACTCCCTCCCATTCAAAATAGATGTTATTTTGGATGTAGACACACATATTAATAAAATAATTTTTTTGCCTAAATTAACCCTAATTAATGAGTGTTATTTTTGTCGGGAGTCTCAATTGTTAATCTCTGCCAGTCAATTTGGAGCCAAAAAGTAATTTAATAAGGGTAAATTTATTTAAACCGGCATCTATATTGTAAATATACAGTAGTTATGAATTTTGGGCGATGTTCTATTTAATTAGCTAGATTGCTTAGTGTTTTATAGTTGAATATACACAACTTAATAATTTTGAATTTTCGATCTTTTCGGTTTAGTTTTATTTATGATTTACTGATTCAAAAACGCTCCCCTTATATTTAGGATTGAATTTTTGTTAGTACTAGGGTTGAGCATAAGAAACTGAAAAACCGAACCGACCGACTATTCAGACCGAACCCAATCTGAAAATATGGGTAACCAAACCGTATGGTTCGGTTTTTATTTCTAACTTTCAAAATCCGACTCTAACGGTTCGGTTTCGGTTTCTATGTCTAAAAAACTGGCGGTTAACCAAACCGGTAGTATATGATTTTATATATATATAGATATTATATTATATTATATATATATATATATATTATTAGATATTACTAATAAAGTTTGAGAGAAGATCATGAGATTCTAAGTATTGATGGAGCCAAAACTTAATAAGCAATTGAAGGTGGCTCGATTGTTAGTTTAAGTTATTGCAAAGCTTATTCTATTAGGATTATGTAATTTAATTTTAGTATTTTTTAATTTTTGTAAATTATTTATTTTGCATGTATATTCTAAGATATGAATTCTTTCGAATTTTCCTATTATGAACTATAAAAAATAGAATATTTCTTTTATTTATGGTTAACCGTTAGATAAACGGTTAACCGGCCCATTTTTAGGTTAACCGCTTTCATGGTTTTTGGTCTTTATTCTTTCATTTATAATGGTTAACCGACCCGATTAAAAACCGCATGGTCGGTTTTTTTAGGTGTAAAATGGTCGGTTTACCGACCCGTGCTCACCCCTAGTTAGTACGTTTTAATTTTTTTGGTAGAATTTAGTATTTTAAGTTTGTATTTAATTAGTTTTTTTATTTATAGCATTGTCACATCATCCGTGGATACATTAAATATGTCAACGGTGAGAATTGTAGCATCACTCTTTGTCTCAAATATTAACGTCCCCTACTTTTAGGCCAACTCACGCATACAAGTAACTGTCTTTTTTTTTTCTTTTTTTTTTATAACTAAATTAATATGAAATTTAAATGCCGCGCCACGGAGAACTCAAACCCAGGACCTTTGGTCCAAGGCATTACCCTTCTAGCGCTAGCCAACACAAGCACACAATAACTGTCTTCTTAATTCTAAATAATGTTCCATATACGAGTAATTAAAAAAGGTATATTTTTTTATTTTATTTTTTCAAATAATTAAACAGGTATATATATATGAGATTAAATAACGAGCTAGAAAGTAGATTCCTTCCAACGTAAAATTAGAAAAATGTGGATTAATTATTTGAGAATATAGTAACACAAACGCTCTACAACCCCTCGGCGAGCATATATTGGTGTAGTAGTGCCACGTCGATAATTTTTCTATTTAAGGTTTAATTTTTTTAGTAGGATTCAATTTTATTTTTTTTTTGGGTAAAGTTTATTTAATTTTTAGGGTATATATATTTATAATAACATTTTCTCTAAATATATAATTATCACCTCAATTGTCGACACATTAACTAATATGCTCACGGACAACAATGGAACATTAAAACCGAAATAAGCACAAATATTGATTTAATAAATCGAAATTAATAAATATATCCAAAGGCTTGTCCATCCCTCAAAATGAATAAATGAAATAAGGATCTTATATTCAATTTATGAGCACAAATAATAATTGTCCTAATGTATATTGGGCATTGCCATGTGTTGATGACTTGATGTTGTCTGAATTATAAGATCGAGTCTAAAATTTTTGTATGAATTCAACAAAATTATAGAAGATGACACTTACCCCATGTTTGTTTGTCTGTTAAAGTGCAGGCCATTTTTCCAAATAAACATACAATTTTGATTCTTCTTATTTTATATTGTAACTACTTTTTCACATTCAGAATCTTGCATTCCCATTTTTCACAGATCATATATACTCTTCTGTTTATATTCGAATCCAAGTTTAAATTCGTTGTATATTTATAATTTTGATAGTGTTTGAGTATGATTTGATGTGAATACAATAATATATATTCACACTATTTTATTTATTATAAGTACTATATAAAGTGTTCGAATACCTCAGAGTTTGAAGATTAATCATTCCTATATATAAAAAAGAGTAATGTTCTGATGCTCAGCATTGATATACTTAATGTGCCCACAGATGACGTGATAATGCTATAAATAAGGAAATTAATTAAAAAATATACAATATTAAAAAAAAAAAAGAGTCTAAACCCTACTAAAAATAACTCAACCCTAAAGGAAACAAAAAGTTGTTGACGTGGCATTGCCATATCAACAGTTGACACATTAAGTGTGTTTACGGTGGATAAGGGAGCGTTTCTGATATATAAAAATGATATGTTAGTCACTTCCGTGACAATATTTACATTTTTGCTATTATATCATGATTTTTTGAGTTACTATCAATTTAAATCATAAACTAGACTCTCTTTAAATTGATATTAACTCTGGTTTTATATAACAAAATTATTCTTTCTCCCTTGAATTTCAAATAAATAAATTACAAATGACAAATCGAGACTTGATTTTATATAATTTGTGAATACAATGATATAATATATAATTTTTGAAATACTAAAATAAAGATCAATGAAAAAACAAGAAAAAATCATAATAACATAGTTAAAATATAAACAGTGTCCACGACAGGATTATATATATATATATATGGAACGGTTCATGTATTAATAAATCCTGACGTGTTAAAATGTTAAAAATGCTTAAAGGTATACAAAACTATGCTTAAATGTGCATGACATTATGCTTATTATTTAATTGAGCTTTTAAATGTACCAATTCATGCTTAAATGAAATCATGCTTATTGC
Organism: Mentha longifolia; assembly: GCA_001642375.2. Taxonomy (NCBI): domain Eukaryota; kingdom Viridiplantae; phylum Streptophyta; class Magnoliopsida; order Lamiales; family Lamiaceae; genus Mentha; species Mentha longifolia. Next base: position 16,408,978 of record CM038113.1, on the reverse strand, counting down.
ATCTTGAAACCATGCTTAAATCAATGATAGTCATAGATTTGATTAAGATCAACAGTACAGATTCATTCCTATTTAACACATAAAGATTTATTATCATATGAATCAAATAGGTGAGAGATCACATAAAAATGAGCATTACTGTAAGAAATGAGAAGCAATCTGAAGCGTACAGATTTAAAGATCGATGGTTAATATTTATTCTGACACATTTATTATATTTTATCCAATTTTATAGGCTTGAGGGTTAATTTTGTACATTTTCATTTAGTTGGGGACCGTTTATTTCCTATAATCATGGGATTCAATTTGTTTAATTATATTTTCCTATAATCATGCATCATATACAATCGACTAATATTTTTAAAAGATTTTCTTTAATTATTTTTTTAACAGTTCTTTTTATACTTAATTTATGTTTGTTCTTCCATTTATTTCTTCCGCCACTTGATTCATATTATTAATGCAATTTGTTTTACTTAACAATGCATATCGTGAAGATGCATATATATAATACTCGCGCATGATTCTTAATTTCATTTTATTACACTATTATTTTAGATCATCTGATCCATCATCATAAAATATGCATTATTCATAATTCGAAATAAAGGTATAGTTGCTTTATTAATTTTAAACGTTATACGTATCATTTTAGTGCATCAGATTATAAAAGAAAATTCGTTTAGGCTATGCATTATTCATATGCATCTAATGCATTATTAATATGCATCCAATGCATTGTAGGAATAAAACGTGAAACTTTATGCATCTTAAAAATGCATTATAAAATAAATTATGGTATGTGAGTTCTCAATTTTGATTTATTAATCCCCAAAATAGAACTTCATTAATTTCCAATTAATTAGAGATTTGATATATTAGTCTCCAATTATGCCAATTATGATTTATTATATTTTGTAATGCATTGCAAATAAAAATTGATGCATAATACTACATATCGTAATGCAATTTTATTTTATTTTTTATTTTTAAAAAAATGACATTTGCATAAATTACATTATTTTTATGTAATGCACTACAAATTGTGAGACAATGCATTACAAAGTAAAACTAAATGCATTATTTCAATCATATCGAAAAATGTTTAAGCAATGATAAAACATCCAACTATCTTCCCTAATTTTGATTTTCAAAATTTTAAGCATTTTATATAATTATACTGGTCGTAAAATATTTTAAAAATCTTTCACTAAATCAAAATCAAATGCATGGTTTCTCTATCCTAAATCAAAGAGCCGGGAATATCGTTGTAGTGGGATGATTAGTTTTCTTTCTTCTCTAATTTACCCTCAATTTGGATAGAATTCAATGCATTAAACTTAACTAATCCACGTGTCTTATTCTAAAAATTAATCTACACCATAGATCTTGCATTAATCAAGGGACTAGAACACTTCTTATTTCTTACACTAATATGATTTTGTATGTGATCTCATCCCTATATATATATATATATATATGGAGTGGATCCAATAGAAACCAACCATTAAGTAGTAACTAGGATCCATTTTCAACCAATGATCTAATATATTTGGAGGCTCCAGATTTAATCTAAATTTTATGATTTATATTTGACTTTAATTTTATTAATTACCACACAATCAATTTTAGGACAAATTAGTAAAAATGCAAAATAAATTTGCCTCATATCTCGGCAACCTCCGCAACCTCACCCTTAAATGTTTATTTAACGTGTGTCAATTAACGCCTTAATTTAATTATGATGATGTGTTTTGATATCCAAGATGCTTTAGATAGGTAAATTTATTCCTCTTTTCATGAATTATAATTTAAATTTTATTCCTCTCAAATTGATTATTTTCACTTTTGAATTGCTTATTTACATTTTTTTTAAATGTCTATTTTCACTAATCAAATTGCTTATTTACACCTTTTGAATTGCTTATTTATTCATATCAATTGCTTAGTTACATTTTTTGAAATGCTTACATTCACTAAGCAAATTGCTTGTTTGCACCTTTTGAATTGCTTATTTATTTATATCAATTGCTTATTTACACTATGCAAATGCTTAATTTGTATATACTATATTTCACACCTTTTGAATTGCTTATATATTCATATCAACTTGCTTATTTTTATTTTTGAATTGCTTATTTACATTTTTTGAAATGCGTATTTTCACTAAGCAAATTACTTATTTATACATTTTGAATTGCTTATTTATTCATATTAATTGTTTATTTACACTATGCAAATGCTTAATTTGTATATATATTTTATATTTTGAATTGCTTATTTATTACTATCAGATTGCTTATTTACACTATGCAAATGTTTAATTTGTATATACTATATCTTATATTTTGAATTGCTTATTTATTTTTATCAAATTGCTTATTTCAAAAGTAATACTCAATTTGCTTATTAGATCATTATAGTTGCTTGTTATATAATTTCATGATGTTTATTATTTTTTTTCATAATGCTCAGTTTCAAGTGCTTTATTTAAATAACTATATTGCTTATTATATCAATATGAAGTTCTTATTTGTCAAGTACTTTTGAACTGCTTCAAATGATTTAGTTATGTAAATATGTTGCTTAGTATATCATTTTTAAATGCTTAGTGTTCATCTAATTTCTTAAATGCTTACCTTAAATAAATGAATTGCTCAATATCTCATTTCAACAGCTTAATATATAATATTAAAAGCTCTTGGAGCACACAACTTCGGAACAAATATTAAGATTTTTGTTTATTGTATGCATAGAATTTTCTGTAGGGTGAATAATCAAACTCATTTATGCATTTCAACAAAGAGTTGACGTGTGTCACATAGAGAAACAAATGACAATGAAAATAAAGAACGTGCATCATCAACATCAACAATCCATATATAATTTCAGCTGTTCGGTTTCATATTTATATTAATTTCATACATGAGAACATGATCAAACTAATATAATATGCCCTTATAATCTCAATATGCACAGACATAAGAGATGGGGGTTGGGGGTAGAGAAAAGAAAGAAAGAAAGAAAAAAACAAGTAGCTCTTCATATACTCGAATCATGTTTATCATTCATCTGCTACAATTTAAGGATGTTTAGCATCAAGACTCTATCAACTTCATAAACTGGAAAAGTAGTATCAAAAAAGCATTTAGAGAAGTGAACGAAGTAGACGACAGTAATTAAGTTTATCAATTTCTTAATTTATGGCAGCCGTTACAATCTATAACCAAAGTGACCATATTAACCTTTTCGTATTTAATAGATAAATATATGTGAATGAATGTAAAAATATTTAACAACCATTGATCTATAAAAATTGATGGCTATGATTGGATCCTAGTTACTATCTAGGGATGGGGATCTCATTTGATCCTCCACATATATATATATATATATATATATATATATATATAGGTAGTAGATCATATGAAAATTAATTATTACGTGAAACCTGCAACCCATTATAAAATGTTGCATTTTATGCATAAAATGATGCATTTTGTGCATAAAATATTGTATAATAAAATATATTATTTTAAATTATTTTTATGCATATAATGTATCATCATGAGAATTTGCATAATAAAATATATTATTTTATATTATTTTTATGCATATAATGCATCATCATGAGAATGCAACATTTTATGATAAAAATGCAACACTTTTGTGCATAAAATATAATATTTTATGATGGGTTGCAAGTTTCACGTAATAATTAGTTTTCACCATAACTCATCTATATATAAGTAATCGTAGAAATAGTGTTAATTAAATATGATAAAAGGAATCTACCCAATATCGTTAATTATATGCACTAATATTGTTTTGGTCTACTTTTGTTAGTCTAATGATGATGGGACTAAAATATTAATTAATAGCAATTTCCTAGTGTTTGTTTTGTGTTGGTTTAAAGGTAAGGGATTAATGTTTAAGATTAAAAGTTTCTGTTCGAAGTCTGTGTAGTGTGATCTTTAAATTTCAATTAATTATGTTAAAAAAAATAATGATTTTTTATATCGATTATAAACCTATTTAAAATAAAACATGAGTAATGATTGACTAACAATGCGAGTATATAAAGAATTGGAAATTATATCTCCCAATAATTAAAAAGGGAACTAAAGCTCGATTAATTTAGGTTAGACACTACTAATTATAAAAACGCTCCAATGTCTACCGTAGGCATACTTAATGTGCCCATCTGTGATGTGATAATGCCATATTGGTAATCTTTTCCGTTATGGTTTAATTGTTTAGGTAGGGTTTAATTAATTTAGTATATTTTGTATAATTTTTATTTATTTATATTAATGTCACGTCATCCGTGGGCACATTAAGCGTGCCCATGATGGAAATTGAAGCATTACTCATTAAATAGTCTCGCATGGGAAAAAATCCAAATTTACCAAATTAATTGAATCTTCGCAAATAATGAAACGGTTACTTTTCCTTATTTTATGTTTTTTAATATTGATGGGTGCACTTTATTGGTAATTAAACAACATATTATCCTCCTTTCAAACGTAAAACCCTAATTCATATTGCAAATAACAGTTTCTAATAGGGGTGGTAAACGGTCGGGTACCAGTTGGTTTACTGGTTACCGGAAAACCTCATTTTCAGGGTACCCGTACCGGTACCAATTAAGTTAACCAGTTCCTAGTCCGGTACCGGTTAACCGATGGAAATGGTTAAGGTACCGATTTATTAAAAAAAATTAAAAAAATTATTTCTTTTTATTTAATTCTAAAACAAATCTTTATTGAGTCAAGATAGCACAATATTTTTAGGGGTTTTGAAAATTTTATTTGTTAAAATTAAATAATAATGAAATTCTTGGATAATATAATTGAAAAAAAAAGGATATAAAATAATATATTATATAATTTATCCGTACCCGGTAAGGTACCAATTAATCGGGTAACAGAATTACCACTAGATGGCGGTACCGGTTACCGTACGAGAACCGGTTAAACCGGTATTCGGTACCCGGTTCCCGATACGGTACCGGTTTCGCACAGGGAATCCCGGATACCGGAATCCCATTTACCACCCCTAGTTTCCAATCTATAAAGCTCCATACATACGAAGAGGATGCTCCAATGCTAGTGAACTTGATATAAATTTTACCAAAAAATTAAATTAGAGAAAAATGAAATCCTACTTTAAAAAAAAAAATCTTAAACTTTAAAAGCTTTCATAAGAAAATGCTAGATAAGATAAAAACCATGAAAATCTAGAGGTACTGTACAACCAAAATAATTTTATCTGATGAGAAAGGTCGGATAATTTATCAAAGAGAAACATTAACTTTATCACGGGCCAGACCTACTTTACGGGCCCCCAAGATAACTTATTTGGGATACCAAATAGACAAATTAGGCCAGATAAAATTATTTATCCGGACTTTCTCGGGTTTTATTGGCTACCAAACGAGGCCTTAATTTGAAAAATTACCGACTAGGCATTGTCACATCAGTGGTGAGAATATTAAGTGTTCCAATCATAGACGGTAGAGCATTTGTACATATGAATATGTTATACAATATAAGATATCAATACTATGTTTGATTAAAATGTATATACAACATTTATAACTTATTGCGTAGGTGAAATTATAATATTATGTGATTATGACTTGTATTACATGTCCCACTTAAGGTGGGATGCATAATCTCAAATATCAGTATTGTTTATACCATACTTTTGTGGCTGATTTAGTATGCCCTATAATCCAAGCGAAGATAACTTTTCCAAACTTAATTAAGTTTTGTATTTTCAAACAAACAATATTTTTAAATGAATAAAATATTATTATGTCATAGATATATTATTTATTTTTATCACTCCTAACAAATGGGCTTATGTATGTGCATAATACATTTGGTTCGGACTTCTAGGGCATGGAGATATTATATGGAAAAAGATTTTTTGTCAGGAGTCTTCATGCCATAATGCATTTTATTTTATTTTTTTAAAAAAAGGGTTTTCAAATTCGATTTTATTTTCGGTTTTCTACAATTATTTGTTTACAAGAATGCTCGTAATCAAACCATGGAAACAAATTAATTTACGATCCATATCATTAATTTTGTCGTTTATTGCACGCATCTTATAAATACGGAAATAAAATTAAAATAAATTAACTAGAATATGAAAAAGAATTAAAATATACGGAGCATATATAAATAAATTAAATAAATTAAGAAAATAAACTGAAATTCTTATGGAAATTGAAATAAGCAGAACAACCCTAATGTAGTATTAATTTATTTAAAGAAAAGGAAAAGGTAACTATCTTTCCAAAAAATATAAAATTAATTATACACTTAGAAATTGATATTCAACATATTAGCCTTTTTTCATTTAAAAAAAAAAAAAGTTATACACGAAGATTGCTATTACACGTACAATATATTTCTCATTTTTTTTCCGTCCACTACACCTAGTAGACGTGTTTATATTATTCTTTATACTAGCTGTAAATGTAGATATGCCTGACCAATTAATTTTATTTAATCCTAATGATCGATCTTATTTTCGCAAGATAGTTAATGCACGAAAACTGGGATTTAACGAACACGAAAGTAAACGGAACACAAAGGGGTTTACGTGGTTCGATCTATCGGAATAGATCTACGTCCACGGGCGGAAAGAGTATAGATCTTTATTGCTTGTATGAGTAGTGATTACAAGATTGTTCCCCCCTCTCAACCTATTCTAAACCCCTATTTATAAGTGTTTACATATGGAATTCGACTAGGATTATAAGTCTTTTCCTATTAGGACTCTTTGGCTTGATCTCCTCCTTTACTGGATAAACACCGAGCTTCTATATCTCTTGTGGAGCTTGAATTGTAGTCGATGTAGGAGTTGCCTTGGTGTAGAGATTCCTTTGAGGTGGCCAAAGTGGATTCGGCCTAGGTGGGCTGTTTGGGCCGAGCCAAGTAAGGCTCTTAAGTGGGCCGAGCTGCATAGGCCGAGCTTGACAGTCGGAGCCCAATTATATTGGGCTCGATGCTTGGGCCTAGTAGCTAGGCCATATCCTATCACATCCCCCCCAAAAAAGATATGGAAGTGAGGGTGTGAGCTGGGGTAGAGAGGTGAAGCATGAGTCGTGAAAGTTACATTGCCCCTTCGGAAATTGGATTTCGACGAAGTCGGAATGCTTGCCACCTCGTTAAAACGAGGTGGTTATAAAATTTGCATTGCCCCTTCGGAAATTGGATTTCGACGAAGTCGGAATGCTTGCCACCTCGTTAAGATGAGGTGGTTATAAAATTTGCATTGCCCCTTCGGAAATTGGATTTCGACGAAGTCGGAATGCTTGCCACCTCGTTAAGACGAGGTGGTTATAAAATTTGCATTGCCCCTTCGGAAATTGGATTTCGACGAAGTCGGAATGCTTGCCACCTCGTTAAAACGAGGTGGTTATAAAATTTGCATTGCCCCTTCGGAAATAAAATTTCGACGAAGTCGGAATGTGAACCGTCTCGTTAGGATGAGGTCGAACACGTGATGTGTCAGTTACATTTAATGCACCGTTTGGGGTCCCGATAAAGTAGGCTGAAAGTTATTAAAACTTCTTTCAGACGCCACAATCAACATTTTTGAAATTCGAAACCCTAAAAATTTTCGGCAATTTATCTTCTGTCTTCACGCTTGCAGTGCTGCCGTCAGTGTTACACCAGAATCCAGTGACCCATTCGTTGTCATCACAGTCTTCCATTGCTTAAAAAGTAAGTCCATGGCTTCCTCTTATTTTATGCGCGAGTCGAGCGGTAGTGGTAGTCTGGATTCGGGCGAAAGGTCTATGTCGCCGCCGGTATCTCATTCGCCGGAAAATATAAATGTAGATGTATATACTGTAGAGTCGGACATTCTGTCGAATTGTAGGGTAGTTTTTGCTTCTCCCCGTGATTCAATCGGAACAGTGTCAAAATTTTCTTCAACCCTAGATTCATCTGCAATTTTGAAAATTGCAAAAAATTATTTATTTCCTGACTGGATAGAGATGTTAGTTCCTCGGCCGGAGGATAGGGCGTCCAACCCTCCGGTTGGCTTCGTAACTATCTACGAAGATTGCTTAAGCCATGGTCTTCGTCTTCCCCTCCCCCCTGTTTTTGCCGATCTTCTTCGGAAGTTCGGCATTCCTTTAGCTCAAATAACGCCGAACTCGTTTAGGCAGCTTACTACTTTAGGCATACTTAGTAGTCGTCATGGGGTCAGCCTGTCAGTAGAGCTGATCCTGAAATATTTTCAATTTAATTCCTACAACGGGTGGTACTATTTGTCACCCCGTCTTGGCTTTCGAGTGAAGACGAAGTCAAAAATCCCGAACTGGCAGTCGAAGTTCTTTTTCTGTCGGTTCGGTGAGGTCCCACATTTCGTCTGGAATGTGGGTAAATTGAGGAACCAAGGCACCGAAGAAAAGTTCGGTGTGCTTGATAAAGTGTTGACTAGCCTAGTCGATGAAGAATTCACCGAGGCCGATCTTGCTATGGCGGGGCTGAGCCCTTATGATCCAGACTCCATGGTTGAGCCGGTGAAGGGTGAGGCTCCACTTGGTCCGTTTATTTGTTTTATGTGTTCCGTTTCATTGTGATGAAGCTCTTACTGTTGTTCTACAGTGAAACTTCTCGGTAAGAAGAGGGCAAGGTCGAGCACTACCGAAAAGTCAGCATCCGAGGTTTCTTCAGAACGAACAGAGAGCGGACTTGGTTCCTCACCAATGGGGTCCCCTCCGGAGCGACCTCTCGTTCGAAAAACAAAACAGCAGAAGGTGGTTGTTGCTGCTCCGACTGGAGAGGAGGATTGCACAGTCACTGCAGTCCGGTTATCTGGCGGTGTTGGACGCCAGGGTTTTGGAGAACTGGTGAATCAGCCTCGGCCATTTCCCGAGGTAGTATCACACTTACAGATGTCTTCGGCATTTCATTATTATATATTTGCCAATGTTAATGTGTGTTTATGTAGGGTGCCGAGGACATGGTGGCGAGGCTAAGCGACCTTACCTCGGAATTAAGCAGTTTCCTGACCGCTGGGGTCGACCGCTTCAACAAGGTGGTCCGAGTTCAGCGCGACCTAGAGAACGAGAAGGGCGGCCTCGTCAACCGATTGGCATTGGCCGAAGCTAGGGTGTCGGTAGAACGGGCTGCGGTGGAGTCGGCAAAGGACGCTGCTGAGGCAGCGAGGAGAGAAGCGGCCATGTGGAAGGCCGAGGCAGAGGCAGCGAAGCAACAGGAGGCCGAGGCGGTAGCCAAGCAGGGATCGCTGCTTCGGTCTTATACGGAGAGGCTCTTCCGCTCTGAAAGATTCTCGGAGCTGGCCGGGCAGGTCGCCACGATCCTAAACACGCGTGCAGTTAGCGACGTTATCGACAACATCGCCTCTGATATTCCAAACTTGGACAAGGCCAAGTACGGATATCAGGAGATGTCAGACGCGGCTGTCAACCGCGCATATGTTGAGGCGTTGGTGGAAGGCCTCAAAAGCATTCCCGTGCTGGACAACTTAGCCTCGTCATCAACTGTGTTGACTGCCGAGGTGGTGGAGGGATGGCCAGTTGACAGGGATGAGGAGTTGGAAGGGTTGATTGCCGACCTCAGCCGTACTGCCGAGCCCGGGGCTGACGATGCTGGCCGAGGCAGAGAGGAGGCCGAGGAGGAAGGCGATGTTGACGGCGACAAGGCCCCTAGTTAGAATGAGGAGAATGCTGAAGTGGTCAGTTGATCACCTCTGTATATTCTCTCTTCTTTTTTCTTTTTTTTTTCCTTTTTTTTTTGTGTAAGACTTTTGTACTGCGGCATCGGTAGGATGTCGCTTGACTTTCGCCTTTGTGGCATAATAAAATTTCAACATTTAATTGATTTTTTTTTCTTTGCGTTGTAGTCTTCCCCCACTATTTTTGATGCATCTCCGTACATAGCTCAAATCAACAACTTATTACGGGCTCTTGAAGCTAAGAATGTCGAAGCTCTTCGTTTGAGAGACCAAGCTAACCATATCCAGGACGAGGCCGACGTGAGACTTAGAGCCGCTCAAATAAAAAATGACGAGCTTCAATCTCGGCTCCTAGAGCTTGGAGATAAGTATGATGCCATGAAGGAAGAATCTATAAGGATCGCCGAGGAGCATGCCGAATACGAGGCCATTGTCCGCCGAAACGGCGGGAAAACCATTGCCGAAGTTGATGCAAAGGTAACAGAAATCGCAGCCCGGTGTAAGGATTACCATGAAAGATACGGGGTGGACTCCTGGCAACTCAAAGATCAGATGGTTGAGCTGAAGCGAATAGCTGGTATGTACGATGTGATTCTAGCTCGGCGTCCGAAATTGGCTGCTCGACTGGGAAAGGACTCTCATCCTTCAAGTTCGTCCACTACCACTGATCCCTCGAGATCGTCGACTCCCGCGGATCGATCAGACATGAGATATACGCGGCACTCTAAAGAGATTTATGAACAAGAACGGCAAAGATTGGCTCGATGAGGTCGAGGTCAGAGTCTTCAACCGGGTAGGGGTCGGAGTCGAGGACGAGGTAGTGGTGAACGAGGTCGAGGCCGCTTTAATATAGATGATGTTTTAAATTTCAACTCCGACGGTGATTTTCCTACAAGATGGCTTAGTTTTAGCAAACCCAAGCCCTCGAGTTCGTCTTAATCACCATGTATTGTACTCTTCCATTTTTGAAATAAAAACGGAATTTTCTGTACTCATATTAGCCTTTTACCTTGTTTTAACATAGATATATTTCTTGTATTATACAAAGGTAGGCCATAATGAGCATTACCTCGTCAAAAGACGAGGTTTAGGATTAAGTAGCCCGACTTCATCAAAGATGAAGTGTAGGCTTTAATTAGCACGACCTCGTCATCCGACGAGGTTTAGGCTTTGAGTAGCATGACTTCGTCAAAGGCGAAGTTTAGGCTTTAATTAGCACGACCTCGTCATTCGACGAGGTTTAGGCTTTGAGTAGCACGACTTCGTCAAAGGTAAAGTTTAGGCTTTAATTAGCACGACCTTGTTGTCCGACGAGGTTTAGGCTCTTCTCTATTTTAAACAAAGGCCGTATCTTTGTTTTTAACCGAGGTGGTGCCTCCTTGTTTTAAACAAAAGTACTTCTTCCTAGTTTTTAACAAAGGTAGTTCCTTCATTTTAAGCCCAGGCAGTTTGAACTTCTATTTTTAACAAGGTTAGGTCGGTACGCGCGCGTTTAGAATTTACTCCCAATGTGGAGTTTATTAAATTACCCTCGTCAGGGTTTCAAAATACTAAGCATAAGTGAAATAGAGAGACATGCAAGATATGATATGCAAGAATTTAAACGTATAATGAAGGAAAAATAAAAATTTATTGAAGAAAAAGCCCGAAAAAAGAAAGACAGCTGACAAGACGACCCGACTCTTGACACCTACGACCTTAAATGAATTGATCCTAGATATTACTCTCCTCCACTTATACAAAGTATTTTTTTAAATGATTAATGTGCCATGTGCGGGGTAAGGGCTCACCGGATAAATGGGTAAGCTTGTACGACCCTTTGCCGAGGACTTCTTCAACTCGGTATAGTCCTTCCCATGTGGCTTCAAGCTTGCCGAGCCTTTCCGCTTTACTGACCTCGTTATTCCGAAGTACAAGGTCGCCTACTTGGAATTGTTGGTACTTCACCCTTTGGTTGTAGTACCGAGCTACTTGTTGCTTGTACTTAGCTTCTCTTATGTAGGCGAGCTCTCGTTTTTCTTCCAGCAGATCCAGTTCGGTTCGGAGGTCTTCCTCGTTGACTTCGGCTGTGAAGTTGATAGTGCGCGGGCTCGGCAGACCTATCTCTACCGGGATCACTGTTTCGGTTCCGTACACCAAACTATAAGGCGTTTCACCGTTCGAGGTCCGGGGAGTTGTTCGGTACGACCATAGGACTTGGGGTAAATTTGCGGCCCAATCTCCTTTGGCTTTGTCGAGGCGGGTTTTGAGTCCCTTGACAATCGTTCTGTTCGTAACTTCGGTTTGGCCGTTCGCTTGAGGATGAGCTACCGAAGTGAACTTTTAGTGAATGTGAAGCCCTTCACACCATTCTCTGAATGTCCGATCGGTGAATTGCGTTCCATTATCCGAAACGAGGATACGAGGTACACCGAAGTGGCAAACCACATTCTTCCATACGAAGTTGAGGGCGTTTTTGCTTGTGATCTTTGCCAAGGGCTCAGCTTCGACCCACGTAGTGAAGTAGTCGATGGCTACGATGAGGAACTGGAGTTGTCCGGGAGCTTTATCAAATGGTCTGACGATGTCAATTCCCCATTACACAAACGGCCACGGGCTTTGCATGCTTATGAAGTCGGTTTGAGGTAGTCTCGGTACCATCCCATGGATTTGACATTTTGGGCACTTTTTGACTAGTTCGACTGCGTCTTGAAACATTGTAGGCCAATAGTAGCCCCAGCGCATGACCTTTTTTGACAGTGCTCGAGCTCCAATGTGGCTTCCACATGACCCTTCATGAACTTCGCTTAACGCATAGTTTGTTTGGTTCGGCCCGACACATCTTAGGAGAGGTTGAAGGTATGACTTTCTGTACAGAATTCCTTCTTGTAGAACGTACTTTGGTGACTTGCTTAAGATCTTTCTTGCCTCAAGCTTGTCACTGGGCAGTTCGCCCTTCTCCAAATAATCCCGAAGAGGAGTCATCCAATTTGGTGCTTCATCATCAATTACGAGGCCGACCTCGGCTTCTTCTATACTTCGGTGTTTGATTTCTTCCACTGGAGAGCTTGTTGACGAGGACGCCAATTTGCTCAAAGCATCAACTCGGGTATTTGCTCCTCTTGGGATTCGTACCAACTCGAAGTAAGTGAAGCTTTCTTGCAGACTCTTAGCTTTTTGGAGATACTTCTTCATTCTGTCGCCCTTTGCCTCGTATGTGCCGAGCATATGGCTAACTATGACTTGGGAGTCACAGTAGACTTGTACAGCTCGTACTTGAAGACTTTGAGCGAGGCGAAGTCCTGCAATTAGGGCTTCGTACTCCACCTCATTATTTATGGTAGGGAAGTCGAACCGAAGTGCATAGGTTATCTCCTGCTCGTCTGGACTGAGAAGTATAATGCCTGCACCGCTTCCTAATTTTCCAGAAGCCCCGTCCACATATACCTTCCAACAGTCTTTTGGTGGCTTACTTGTGGGTTCGGCTCTGACAATATCCGAGGCGGCATCGAGTGGCTTCGGTGATTCCGTAAATTTAGATTCCACAAGGAAGTCAGCTAAGGCTTGGCCTTTGATAGCACTGCGTGGACAGTAGCTGATGTCATGCTCACCTAGCTCTACTGCCCATTTCGCAATTCTCCCCGAAGCTTCAGGCTTCAATAGCACTTGCCGAAGTGGGAGGTCAGTGAGGACCTGAATAGGATGTGCCTGGAAATAAGGTCGTAGCCTCCTCGCTGCGTTTACTAACGCTAAAGCGATCTTCTCTAGTGGCTGATACCTCGTCTCTGGTCCTTTGAGTGCTTGGCTGATGAAGTAGACCGGGAGTTGCCGATGTTTCTCTTCACGTACTAGGACTGCACTTATAGTCTCATCCGAAGCCGCGAGGTATAGGGATAGAATCTCACCTTCATGCGGGACCGACAAAGTTGGAAGCTTAGAGAGGTATTTTTTCAGGTCGACAAACGCTGATTTCTGTTCCTCTTCCCATTTAAAAACTGGGTTCTTCTTAAGAATCTTGAAGAACGGTAGTTGCTTCTATGCCGCTTTCGAGAGGAACCGACTAAGGGCAGCTAGGCAGCCCGTCAATTTGTGCACGTCGTGAATCTTCTCCGGAACTTTCATTTCTTGAACAGCTCGGACCTTGGACGGGTTAGCCTTTAATCCTTCTTGAGAAACCCAGCATCCTAAAAATTTTCCGGATCGGACCATAAAGGTGCACTTTTCAGGATTCAGCTTCAGGTTAACTTTCCGAAGGAGGCCGAGGACGATCTTGAGATCGTCGACACAGGTGGTTAGCTCTTTGCTTTTGACGACGATGTCATCCACATATACTTCCACATTGTTACCGATGTGGGGCTCAAATATCTTGTCCACCATTCTTTGATAAGTAGCTCCAGCATTCTTTAGTCCGAATGGCATTTTCTTATATGCAAAGACGCCGAAGTCAGTGATGAAAGCTGTCTTTGGTGCGTCTTCGTCACTCATCAAGACTTGGTGATATCCTTTATACAGATCTAAGAAACTGAAAACCTTGTGGCCGACCAGAGCCTTGACTTTCTTGTCGATGTTGGGAAGAGGATAACAGTCTTTGGGGCAGTGTTTATTTAGATCGGTGTAGTCAATACACATTCGCCAACCTCCTCCTTGTTTCTTCACCATCACCGGGTTAGCAATCCACGTCGGATACTTGACCTCGAAGAGTATTCGGGCCTCTAACAGTTGGTGCACTTCGTCATGTATGACCTGGTTCCGGTCTGCTGCGAATACCCGCTGCTTTTGCCGGACTGGCTTTACTCCGGGGTCAATGTTCAGCCGGTGTGTGATAACATTTGGTGAAACTCCGGTCATGTCGAGTGGTGACCAGGCGAAGACATCTTTATATTCCCGAAGTAGTTGGACAACTTGCTTGCGAAGTTCGGCTCCTCCAGCGAAGCCAACCTTAACAACCTTAGTGGGATCGTTTTCGTACATTACAACAGCTCCTACTGGCTCGTAGAATGCAGAGTTGTCTTCTAACACTTCGGATTTCTGTAATTGCTATGCTTGCGGATGCTGAGGTGTCCCAACACCTCGTAGGGCGATCTGCATGCATTCCTTCGCCCTTTTCTGGTCACCGCGAATTATAATTACCCCATTCTTCGATGGAATTTTGATCGTTAGGTGGTACGCCGAGCATATTGCCTTCATTGCAACCAACCAATCTCTTCCTAGGATGATGTTATAGGGGGAGTTCGCCTTCACAACAAAAAAACTGACGAACTTGGTGGATGACAATGGGTGCTTACCCACTGTCACTGGGAGTTGAATTATCCCTTCAGTTTGCGTCTCTTGTTGGACGAAGCTTCTAAGGGGAATTGGTGCTGGTGTTAAACGAGCTTCTTCGACCCCTAACTTCTCAAAGCAATCCTTAAAGAGTACGCTTACTGAGGCCCCACTGTCAATGAAGATTCGATGGACGAGCTTATTAGCCACCACTGTCTCAATCACAATAGCGTCTTGGTGAGGTATCATTGGTGGCACTGGGTCCTTCTCTGAGAAGGTAATGACCTCGTCTTTTTTGAACCTTTTCTGTAAAGGCTCGTCTGTAGAGGGACTTCTGGCCTCGGCCATGAGTGACGACTTCGTTGCTCCTTGTGGGAGCCCGGTAATAGCAGTGACGACTCCGTCGATCCGGGTTTGATCTTCGTCTCCCTCCTCATCATCAGGCCCGGGCTTTTTGTCGACATGGGGGGCGCAATTGTTCCCTCCTAAGTTCCTGCGCTTTCCCCTACCCTGGGGTCGGGCATCATATTGGCTGCGACTTTGGTACTTTCTAAACGTACCGTCACGTACCAGGTGCTCGATATCCGCAGCTAGCTCCCTGCAGTCTTCTGTGTCATGACCGTAGTCCTCATGGAATCGGAAGTATTTATCCTTAGACCGGCGTCTTGACCCACCTCGTGACATGGGCTGAGGTCTTTGAAACAGGTTGGTATGAAGCTCATAAATCTCCGTCCTCGGCTTTGTCAGTGGCGTGAACTGGGTCTTTTCCGAAGTTTGCCGAGGTCCAAGTCGGGATTCAAGGGGGCCTCGCTGTAGTCTATCTAAGGCACTTCGGCGGCCCTGACTTCGGTCATTGCGCTCTTCTTTCCTCCGATCAGATGGTTCAGGCTTATCAGCCTCGCGCTTCTTCCTATCCGCTTCATCTGCTCGTGCGAAACGATCCGCGATGCTCCACAGCTGCTTCGACGTCCGTGGCTCTTCCCTTATGATCTTCTTGTAGAGAGCACCAGATTGGATGGCATTCTGGAAGGCTGAGATAAGGACTTCGTCGGTCAAGCGATCGACTTTCAGGCTTTCCTCGTTAAACCTAGTCATAAAGTCACTTATTGATTCTCCTCGTCTCTGCCTAATGGAAAGAAGTTGGGCCGGGGTAGTTTTTGCCTCGGCTTTCTGGAAAAACCTGCGTTCGAAAGCTTCGAGCAGGTCTGCGTATGACCCGATACTGCATGGAGACAGGCTATCGAACCAACTACGAGCGTTATCGACAAGTAGTTCAGGAAATACCTTACACATGTAGGTATCCTCACTGAGACCTTGATTCATCATATTATATTGGTATTGGGACAGGAAATTGCTCGGATCGCATGAGCCGTTGTAAGGTTTGATAGGAGGTACTCGATACTTCTCTGGGAGAGGAGTGTAGAGTATGTAGTTGGTGAAGGGAGTAGAGATCTTACTGTAAACAGTAAATCTCCCTCCTCGGTGATCGTCGCATGCCGAGGTGAAGCAGTATGACGACGAGGTGGGGTGATGGTACGGCGAGGTGAATGTCTGGAGTCTCCTCGGCGTTTATCATCGAACCTTCTTTGACGAGGTGCCGCGTCTCGTGCGCCCACAATCTGGATGCTTTGAGAATCCTGTTGCTGATGGGAACAGGGTGTAGCTCCACGTTCTCCATGATGTCCAGCTCTCTGTTGGTTGACGAATTGTAAGAATTATGTGCCTTTATATGCAAGGAAACTCTTCACTGCATCTTCAAGTTCATGCGGCTGGAGCTTTGGGGCCTCCTCCCCGTCACGACCACTGCTATGACCTTCTTGGCTGGGGTGGAGCGGTCTGCCGAACTGATCCACCGGGATATTTCCAATATGCCCTTCCGGAGTCAGCGCACGCTCCTTCCCGGGGCGTCTTTGATTAGAGCTGGGTGGATGGCTGGAGGCTTCGATTGATTCATGAGCGGTTTGCTGGGCGTCCTTCTCCTTAGCAGCGGCGGCGGCGGCGGCAGCCTCAGCGGCAGACTTATTAGCGGCAGCAGTAGATCGTGTTGATTTCCCGGCCATCGTGATTGTAGCAAACTTGCAAAATTTGATCAAGATTCACAGATTTTGCTTCCCACAGACGGCGCCAGTGATCGATCTTATTTTCGCAAGATAGTTAATGCACGAAAACTGGGATTTAACGAACACGAAAGTAAACGGAACACAGAGGGGTTTACGTGGTTCGATCTATCGGAATAGATCTACGTCCACGGGCGGAAAGAGTATAGATCTTTATTGCTTGTATGAGTAGTGATTACAAGATTGTTCCCCCCTCTCAACCTATTCTAAACCCCTATTTATAAGTGTTTACATATGGAATTCGACTAAGATTATAAGTCTTTTCCTATTAGGACTCTTTGGCTTGATCTCCTCCTTTACTGGATAAACACCGAGCTTCTATATCTCTTGTGGAGCTTGAATTGTAGTCGATGTAGGAGTTGCCTTGGTGTAGAGATTCCTTTGAGGTGGGCCAAAGTGGATTCGGCCTAGGTGGGCTGTTTGGGCCGAGCCAAGTAAGGCTCTTAAGTGGGCCGAGCTTGACAGTCGGAGCCCAATTATATTGGGCTCGATGCTTGGGCCTAGTAGCTAGGCCATATCCTATCACCTAATAATATATATAAGTAATTGAAAAATACAAGCCGTATGGATGATTAATAGTCCGTATGGATGATTTATGGAATAAATTAGATTAGATTTGTTTGGATCTAATTATGAAATGTGAATATAATTATGAAATAAATTAGATTTAATTGTAATCTTTATCCAAAATAATTAGAGAATATTTAGTGTCAAACACAAAATTCCATAATTTCAAAATCAAATGAAAATTAAAATTACAGTAAAATCACATAAATATGACTAAAATATTACTCCATCCATCCATGACTAGGGCTGTCAACCGGTCCGGTACCGGGTAACCAGAACCGGAAATCCGGGTATCCGGAACCGGAAATCCGGGTATCCGGAACCGGAAAACACAGTTTTTTAGGAACCGGTACTGGAACCGAATAAGTTAATCGGTTTCCGGTTTGGTACCGGTTATACCGGATTACTGATTAAAGTACCGGTTTATTTTTTTAAAAAATCAAAATGTTTTTTTTTTCCTTTTTTTAAAGCCTAAAATAAAGTGAACAACCATTAAACATATAAAACTCACTAATCTCTATTTTTAACACAAACAAACATAAATAACACAAACAACAATTCGTAATTCCAATTTCACAAACAATTCTAAATAAGTTAATATATATAATATATAACTTAGGGGTTTTAAAATTTAATTGTCAAAATTAATAAAATAATTTAATACGTATAATATATAATTTATTTATAAAAATATAGTGTTAGTATATATTAACTGGTACCCGGTTCGGTACCGTTACCCGGGTACCGGAATTTCTTCATAAGGCTGGAACCGGTTACCGGACCGGAACAGGTTTATCCGGTACTCGGGAACCAGTTCCCGGTCCGGTACCGGGAATCCCGGAATACCGGATTCCCGTTTGATAGCTCTATCCACGACCTTTAGACATAATTGATTTCTTAGCTGATTTTGGGATTTTTTTTTTTTGATCAGGCAAACACAACTCACTCACACACACACACACCCGAGGTGACTTGAACCCCCGACATCTTGGTTGGAGGGGAAGCGTCTTACCAACTGAGTGTGCTTCGTTGTCTAGCTGATTTTGGGGTTTATAATGATTGATTTTAAAATGTAATTTTGGAGTTTAGTCTTTTTTTATGGGGGTACTATGATAAAAAAAAAACTAAATTATGAAAATCCACTTTAAAATCCATAATTATAAAGCCGCAAAATTAGCTAGAAAGTCAATTGTGTTTAAAGGTCGTGAACGGAGGTAGTATATCTTAAAAATTAAAATCATGACTCCTATTATATCTGCTGACGATTTGCTTTTTTCTTCTTCTTTTTTTGGGATAAAATATTTCTGAAAAAGTCGACAGAAAACCAAATGGTTTTATCGTGTGTTAATTAGATGTGAAAGTTTGTCATCGGCAACAAATAATTGACATCCTTTCTGCAAAATATAGAAAGGTCAAGATTTACACACGATCCTATGCGTTTTGAGCTTTATTTATTTCGCCGACAACCGTTTTGCAATCTATAATTTAAGATAGTAAAAGAAATATTTATCACATTGTGTTTATTACGCCTATCCTATGTTCATTGTATCTCTTTTTATTTCATTATTACTCATTACAGAAAAATATCTGTCTATCCATATCTCTCTATCTCTAAGTTTCATTTAAGTAGTAGTATAATTTCCATATTATGGTCATACTCTTTTCTTTTTCAAAATTCAGCATTAAGGGCTGCAACTATTTTTGTCAACAACTAGATTACGTGAATAATTAAACTAAGAATATAACGTACTTCCTCCGTCCCACTCGACTTGGCCTGTACCGAAAAAGACCCCCATTCTTGTTAGCTCGGTTTCACGGTAGGGCTGGCTGACAGGAGTTTTGTCAATAAAAAAAATCCCCTTCCAACACTCAAATCTCAATACGTATGCATTATACACCCGAATATACATTACATTTGTACCAAAGATAAATAAGCTACGACATATTGCACAGAAACAAATTCAGCCTAGATTAATCCTTTATATAAGGAATACAGATTTTTACTCCTCACAGAAAGAAAAGATAAAATAAAAAATAAAAAATCACTGCTATATTACACGAAATTGAGGGGAAATGCAGATTTAATTTAATTTAACTTGAAGCTCATACTTCACCAAATTGGGCATTTCGCCTTCCGTCATTGCTTGCTTCAATATACTCGAGCAATTTCTGGCTTACAAGTGGAATACTATAATCTTCTCTTCCCAAGCCTACCAATGTCCACATCCATCAGCCTTGCTGAAGAAGGCATTGGAGGCGGCGCCGAGAGACCGACGGATTCCGGGATGTCGAGGTCGACAGTTTTGGAGGGTCCCGCAATCACCCGTTTCATCTCGTGTTCGTTTAATTGATGAACTTGGAGTTTTACTTTGGATATCTGCTCATTATAAGCACAAAAATTAAAATAAACTGGGCTATCCTTTGAATTTGTATAGATATATTGTACATATAAGGGAAAAAAACATTGATCGAGTATTAGGAAAAACAAAATTTGGTAAGGGGGGATGTGGCCCCTGGCTACGTGGCCAGCAATGCCAGTGGATGCTGCAACTACTATTGGCTAATGCATTTTAATCGATCCTTTGTGATGAGAGGAAGTTGAAAGAGAGAAGGATACCAATTCGTGGTGATGAAACTTTGAACAGGCAGCATCGAGTCTTTGCTGCAAGTCGTCTGCTTTCCTCCTCCCATATGCAGTATTCTCCATCTCACTGCCTTTCTCTCCTGTTTGCTGGTACAAAGCTGCAGAAAGTAAAAGATGGAGTTATCTTGCCACTTGTAGCAGGGAGATGAAAAGACAAGGAAAACTTCGATCTAGGCATTCCCAGAAAACTCAACTAGCATGAAATTATTACATTATGTGAAGCTCGACTATAATTTATGATGTATGAGCTGTAACTACCAGCAATTAGGACTCATTCAACCCCAACTCTAGATCGAGTCACTTCTAAGTAATTCTAATAGTAGTAATTATCTTTTGGCATCAAAGCCACACTCACACGAGCCAAAACCGATTCTTATATATGCCAAGGCTCAGCATCAATGAAATCAGATGTTTAGGAAAAAACTGTAATTTATATAGGAACCTCAAAAGCAGCAGCGCGGGGAATAATAACAGGTAGCAGTGAGTCATTGATGATGGATGTACCTGTCATATTTGTGATAACCCAGTTCTGTGTTGGAATATCATTAAGCTTCCTCGCCAAAGTTAGAGCAGATCTTAAGATTTCTCTAGCTTGTCCAGTGTCGTGTAGAGCCAGTGCCAAATTTCCTAGCACAGTCAGATACTGTGAAACAAGTTGAAGATTCCCCAATAAGTATGAGTAATCTGCAAGCCAGTGGCTAGTCGGATTCTGCAGAAAGTTACAGGAAGGAGATATCAGAGGAATCTATATTTTTATTGCAATTCGGTTATGAGCTGCTTGATAAACAGCCACCATAATGACAAGCTGATAATGAAACTTACATAAGAAAAAATAAACAAGAGAAAAATTATTATATGATGACCTGGCTTCTTGTAGATTCTGTTGTCTCATTAGTAAAAATCCATAAGTGAACAAGGCAGTGGTTTTTTCTCGCACCCCAACAAAAGAATCTATCACCCCTAAAACAGGTCCAATCAAATCAACAGCCTGCATGAATAGTTTGGCCTAGTTAGCGGGTCTTTAACAACATAACTACAAATATTACACATGTTAATACATTAAGTGGAAGGTATTACCTTTGATGAAGATTCAGCAATCTCCGATGCAAATAAATGAGATTGCTGCATAAACGTGGCTCATGGCTTGCAGCGACTTGCTCTGAGTTAACTACATATTACAAGAAACCAAAAATTATGACACACATGGGTATTGGTTTTAAAAATCAACAAGCAGAAGGAGAGCTAAAGGAGGCCTTAGTACCAATAACGTGTGCAATATTACCTTTGATGCTTCAAGAAAATGAAAAGCAGCTTCATCATAACAGCCAGTAGTATGAGCATATTGGCCCCTTAGCATCTCAACCGTACTCTCACAAGCTTGTAGGATGGTTGGAAACGGACAAACCAATTTCTCATCTGCACCAAAGCCTGGAGATATACAACCACCAATAATATTCAACAAAAGTTGCCACTAACAACCGTAATAACCTTTGAACAGGTATGTGGCATATAGTTAATAGTTTAAATTCATTTCAAGTCTATCTTATCCATATCCATATGCAATCCGTTGAAGATGTATTTCCGCAAAAAACAACCTTATTGCAAACCTTCATGTGTAGTAGGAACTTCCAAGATATACTTTCCAGGTTTTTCTATTTATATACACTTATCTAGAATAGGGTGTGGCAGGAGGGGAGGTATGTGTGTGCATGCGTGTGTGTGTGAGTGAGAGAGAGAGAGCTATCAGCATTCTGATGAAAATTTCAGTGTCTATCACTTTATACCACTCCAAATGCAATGTATTTATGTCTACATGTCTAACCGTGTACCAGTTTTAATAACAGGAAGTAAGGTACTCAAATTTGGCACAGTTTTTAGGTCAAGAGAGAATGCAAGTAATGAAAACTGCAGGGGATTGGAGGTAATTACCAACCTCTTGTGCTTCCACAAATTCACTTCGTGTAAGCTCAATTGCTACTTTGTTTTCCAGGAACTGCATAAGAAGCATTAAATAGACACCGGCCATCCAAATTGCAGAGTGTTGCAACTCCACTTCTGCATTTAGATTGCAGCAGAAAACACATGTTAATAATCCCTCAGCACTGATTCAGTTGTATTATAGACTCGGCGGCAGGAATATAAATCTTACCTGTAATCCCCTCAGTAACTCCTAACTTCACCAGCTCTTCTGCAAGTATAGCAATAATTCAGATTTTACATTTAGTATCCCATTTTAGGTAAACACCCTTTTCCATCCATGGTTTAGTTAGATTTTCATCATTTGTCTTCCCTAGAATCAGAAATTTAGGAACTTTTAATAAACACCAGCAATTTAATTGAAGTTACAACTTGTTTAAACTTCCAGACATGCTAATAGATAGCATACACTTAACTTTAAAAAAGAAAGAAATACAAGGATCAATTCAGTCACTTGATGATCAGCTACTGAGAATTATGATATGTTTCCTCATATGAAACAGAATAGGTATCAGCAGTGTTATCTCAATTTTCTAGGTAATGACTGGAAAAAAGAATACAAAAAAGATTCAATGCAACTTCCCCCGTGACCACAATAAATTATCAACCATGTATTCTTGACCAGGGAAAGATATGCACATCCAACTTCAACATCATTTGCATTGTTTCTATTCCCTTTTACCCTACTTTGAACTTCAAGAATATCTAGAGTAGTTTTGACAGTTTGATCAGAGTGAAACATTGGATAAATTGATGAGGTTCACTTTTAACCGGTCGGGTTTGGTAGATAACATATGGAATTATTAAGTCCGTAGTCTGCATGAATAACTTGCAAGTGATCATGAGCAATGGACTGGACAAAATGAAAACTTATATAAAGCATGATATGCAAAAGTAAACAGGAATATGATCAATATATTATCATTTACCGAAACCAACCTTGGATGATTTGAACACCAGATTCAATCCTCTTCTGACACTCCTTAAAAAGCCCTTTTGGCCGGTTAAAAAAACCACCCATAAGATCAACCAATGCATAGGCTGCACTCTTTGGCAACCATTCCCCATATAGGAGGTGGGGCCAACTCTAGCTTTTCAGCCCATGCTCGCTTCACATTTCCAAAATATGCAGGTTCTAAGGTTGCTTTCCCAGTTGAAGTCTCTCCAAATAATTACTAAGTTGTTGCTCAAGCTTAGTTGTTTGTCAGCAAGAGCAGATCTGTCTTTGTAGTTCAAGTCGAAGCGTGACAAAGTTTGATTTAATGCTTCAAGTTCGTTGGTGAGGTCTCGAATTTGTTGCATCCTTTGCAAATCAGACTTCATAGCAGCATCCAATTTATCAATATGTTGAGCAGCATTCTTAGTCACATATCCGCAGGAGATAAAACAATTGCAGCAGCTCATGGTAAAACAGTAAACCGAGGCACTGTTGTTTCTTTTAAAACAAGCATAGGGGGCCAAAAACGAGGGAAAAGATTTTAGTTTCAGTAAACGGACCTGAATCAATATGCAGTAATTTGATGCACATTGATTTTCATGCATTGTATGCATTACTTTGATGCATCATCATTTTGATACATTTTATGTCTTAATTTAATGCACCCGTCAATTTGAACTATATATCTTACAAAGATGCACACACACACAACACATCAAAGAGTAACTATAATAACATCTCAGAATAAATATACCATACTATAGTTCACAAGA